>VYZU01026625.1:13354-32528 GCA_013401355.1 Ceyx cyanopectus | reverse complement strand
TCTATGATTCCATTATTCTATTAATTCATTATTCCATTATTTCATTTTTTCATTATTCTATTATTCCATGGTTTCATGATTTTGTGTTTCATTGATTCCATGATTCCTTTATTCTATGATTGAATGATTCTGTGATTCCATGATTCTATTTTTCCATTATTCTTTTTTATCATGATTCTATAATTCAATGTACATGGCACCTAAACCTCACTGGCACCTCTTGCCATCAATTAAAGCTGTATGGAATCCTTTCCCAATCAGACCTGCTATTTCATTTTACCCATAACAGGGAGACCATTGATAAGGAACACCAGAGGAGAAAAAGCAGGAGGAAGGAGTGGATTTGGATGACACCTGCTACCCCCAGCAGCATGTGCCTCTGGGGGGGTTTCAATCTGTTTATTTACAGCAGATTCCAGGTGACTTGGACCTGCTGTGAAAAAGAAACCCCTCCAGCAGCTCCCTGCTGCTCGTGCCCAGCTGTAAAGCAGGGATTATATTTATCTCCATCACAAAGTACTCGGTTTCAGCAAACATTGCTGTGGTTTGCTGAGGCCCCAGCTGGAAAATACCACAAGAAGTTCAAAGCCTGGTTTCATCCTGTAATTGGATCCTCAAGTTCACAAGTGCAAGAAGCAACTGTGCAAGCTGACAGAGGGGAGTCCCCTCTCCCAACACCAAACCCTCCAGAGCACTCCACCTCGGGCACTGTGTCCTCAGGAGATGATGCTCTCTGCTGCTAAGGACAAATAATTTTTGTTTCAAGCTTTTCCCACTCTGTTCGGCCTGAGCTGCTGTAATTTATTGAATTTTGTGACTTCAAGGCATCTTTTTAACCCTCCTGCTCACTTGGGATGCTCTTTAGGACATGGACAATAATCCCCGACTTCATATTCATTTTCTCTCTGCTTTGGCAAGATATTCTTCAGGTCAGGCAAGCACGAAACGACAGATATGGAGTGCAATTCTTCTGGGTAAAAAGTGCTGCCTTGTGAAATCTTATCTCTAAACCACTTGGAAATGTGTTATTTATTTCCATGATAAAAAGCCCAGGCGATGTCAGAAGAGCCAAAGGATTCCAAGGCTCAGTTTGGGTTTCTGTCTCTGCTCTCCTCTCTGAATTCTGCCCTTTCAAAATAACACAGTGAGAATCCTTATTTTGAGCGAAAATAGCAGCTACGAGGGGTTTCAACTGTGATCATTTAAATGAGGTTTGGTGGTTTGGGTTTGTTGTTTGGGTTTTTATTTGCTTTTGCATCTTTGCATTATAGTTTCATTTTCAGTCTTTGCAGCTGGTAGCTGAGCTGAGCAATTCCAGCTGTCTAACAGGGACAAATAGTGATGCTCAAACCATCTCTGCTGATCTCTGCTGAGGTCTTTTAGTGATCCACCTTCAGTAACAGGCTTGTTAAGAGCAGTGTGTTATTATCAGAGCCTCTGTGAAACCAGATCCAGTCATCAATGCATACAATGGCTTCATCTGATGCAATTTCTAACAGACAGAAACCCCAGGGAGCAGCAAAGCAGCCACAGAAACAGAACCACAGAAGGGGTTGGGTGGGAAAGGGATCTTTAAAGATTAGTTAGTCCAAACCTGAAACTGAAACAGGGTTTAGATTAGATGTCAGGAAGAAGTTCTTCCTGAAGGGTGGTGAGACACTGAAACAGGTTGCCCAGGGAAGCTGTGGATGCTCCATTGTTGGAAGTGCTCAAGACCAGGTTGGATGAGGCTTTGAGGAACCTGATCTAGTGGGAGATACCCATGGCAGAGGGGTTGGAACTGAACCCTTAGAGGTCCCTTCCAGCTCAAACCAGTGATTCTGTGACATCTTCAATTTAATCAGGTTGCTCAGAACCCTGGCCAACCTCACCTGCAGTGGTGCCAGGGATGGGACATCAAATCTCTGGGCAACCTGGGTGTGGGTTTCACCAACCTCACTGCAAACAATTTCTTCCCTCTCTCCAGTCTAAATCTCCATCTTTTCGTTTCCATCACCCCTTGTCCTGTCACAATGGGCACTCCTATAGCTTGTCCCCATCAGATCTTGTGGTTGGGGGGAGGTTTTCAGCCTCAGCTGCCATCTGCTCAGCATCACATAGAATCATAAAATCATTTGGTTGGAAGAGTTTAAAGATAATCAAGTCCAACTGTTCACCCTGCACTGCCAGGGTCCCTAAACCATGTCCCCCAGCACCACAACCACAGGGTTTTGAAACACTTCCAGGGATGGGGACTCCACCACCACCCTGGGCAGCCCATTCCAATGCCCAACCACCCTCTCTGGAAAGAAATTTTTCCTGATATCTAAAGAAATTGTTCCTGATTATCTAAATACATATCCCAGTGTTCCCCTGAAGAAGGATTTGAAGCCCTGAAGCGATGAGTTTCACCCACAGGCAGCCAGGGGATGGGTGTCAGCCCCTGGGGTACCCCTGATGCACAACACGACCCACGGCCGACGTCACCCCCACACGGACTACACACCCCAGCATGCCACGCTTCCCCGACCTCGCTCGGAGAACTACAACTCCCAGCGTGCATCGCGGCGCCTGGCGTCAGCAGGGGGGCGTACGGTGGCGCGTTGCACTCTGGGAGTTGTAGTCCTGCCAGCGCGTTGGTCAAGCCGCGGGACCTCCCTCCGCCCCCTCCCGTCTCACACCCACCTACCTACCCACCCACCCATCATCATCACCCCTCCCCGCCCCGCTCCGCGCTCCTCCCCGCTCCGCCGGGGCTCCCTCCGTAGACGGAAGCCGAGGAGGGCCGAAGAAGCTCGGGGGAGGTTGGAGCGGCGCGATGGGGGACTCGAAAGTGAAGGTGGCTGTGCGCGTCCGCCCCATGAACCGGCGAGGTGAGGATACCCCATCCGCACCCCACACCCCCCCCAATCCCAACCTCTGTCCCCTCCCGGTGTTCCCGGAGGGGTGAACGCAACCGGCCCGAGCAGCGGAGGCCGGGGGGTGCCGGCACCCATAGGTGTCTATAGGGGCAGATGGGGGGGGGCTATAAATGGGGGTGTCCCGGTGGCTGCTGCGCAGATGGATGCTGGGGGTAGGCGCAGGTAGGTCAGGGAGCGAAGCCAAGCCGCTGTCCCCCAGCAGCTGCCTTTTCCCCGCTTCTCCTGACAGCTTTTCCCCAAACTCACCCCGGTTTTTGGCTTGGAATTTGTGTNGAAAACCTGGAAGAGGAAGAGAGAATTGAGCAGGGAAGGTTGGTGGGTTGGTGGTTTCGTTGTTTTCTTGGTTGTATTTTGGGTTTGGGTTTGTTTTTTTCCTCTCCCACCCCCCTCTTCAACGAAACTTGCCCGAGGGTTATGTTAATCAGCCCTTGGTCTGGGTATCTGGTTAAATGGTTGTTACTTGTCTTAATTAGGAAAACTTGCTCTGGATGATGAGGAAACAAATATGAAAAGGCAGCTCTGGCTGAGGAATCAGAAGGCAAAAATCCAAGAAACACGTAGGGTAGTTTGGCTTTTATTTTTTTTTTCTCCTCTGCACATTCTCCCAGGAGCATGTTGATAATTCCTCCTGGGGAAAGGGAATTGAATAGCTGGAGCAAAAGGAGAGTGGAGGGGAAGCTCTTTATCTCCTGTGTGATCAGAANCCCCCCCCCCCCCCATGGGGTGCATCCATTCCCACGCCTCTTCCACCTGCTTTGCAGCCCCATGCCCTGCTGGGACAGCTCTCCCTTATTCCTTTGGGGGGAAAAAATGTCTTTTTTTCTCTGTATTTTTCCCGTGCTGATCAGCCCTTGGCTGCCCAACCCCTCTTCTTACCCCTGGGTGATTGAGTGGGATGGAGTTAACCAGATGACAGAGGCACTCTAAGGACAAAAGAAAGAAAAACAAACAAGAAAACCTGGAAGAGGAAGAGAGAATTGAGCAGGGAAGGTTGGTGGGTTGGTGGTTTCGTTGTTTTCTTGGTTGTATTTTGGGTTTGGGTTTGTTTTTTTCCTCTCCCACCCCCCTCTTCAACGAAACTTGCCCGAGGGTTATGTTAATCAGCCCTTGGTCTGGGTATCTGGTTAAATGGTTGTTACTTGTCTTAATTAGGAAAACTTGCTCTGGATGATGAGGAAACAAATATGAAAAGGCAGCTCTGGCTGAGGAATCAGAAGGCAAAAATCCAAGAAACACGTAGGGTAGTTTGGCTTTTATTTTTTTTTTCTCCTCTGCACATTCTCCCAGGAGCATGTTGATAATTCCTCCTGGGGAAAGGGAATTGAATAGCTGGAGCAAAAGGAGAGTGGAGGGGAAGCTCTTTATCTCCTGTGTGATCAGAAACAAAGCAATCCCTTTCAATAAATAAGGAGAAGGGGGGAAAAAAAGGTTAAAATATTGAGTATTTTCCATACCTATTAAAATAAAAGCAAGGGAATGCCAAACTATGTTCCCAAGAGCTCTCGAGTCCCACATCCCAACCAGAAGGGATGGAGTTGATGCCTTTACACTCTGCTGGGTTAGGGGCAATCAGGGATAGCTTGACCAAAATATTTTGCTCTCAGAAGTGAGGGGGGGCCCCATCCCTGTGCAGAATTGCTGGGAGGAGACTGAGGGCCAGTGTGGAGGAGCTGGCAGGTGGTGCCTTGTTTCAGTGACTGAGTTTTCCTCTTGCTCATGTCCCTTTCCTGGCAGAGGTCATTTCCTTGGCTGTCACCCAGGCATCCCCTGAGTGTGCAGTGCTCTTTTACCCCTGGGATTATACAATAATTCAGGCTGGAAAGGACCTCTGGAGGTCTCTAGTCTCAGCTGCTGGAGGGCAGGTCAAATTAGATAAGGGTGCCTCATGCAGCCAAGAGTTGAATCTCTGGGGATGGTTAATGCACCTCTCCCTCCTGGGGTATATTCCATGGATGTTCAGCCCCAGGACTGTGCATGTGTAGTGCTCTTCAAGCTGTTGCCCAGCTAGGAACTGAGGTCTGCAGAAAATATATGTGGTAAAAAAGTGGTGGAAAAGGGAAAATGATGGTGGAAGGTGATAGATTTAGAGCAATAAATCAGGACCTGTTGGAGCATGCTCCACCCTTAAGTTTTAGCATGTTTAATTTAAGTTTTAAACTTAAACATCTTGCAGACTTAGGGAGAACAGCTGTAGCCTGGCTGGTAGGAGGATCATCCAGGAATGAGGAGCATTGGAATATCAATATCTACAGTCCTTGCTGTTCATCAGGGAGTTCAACCCTACTACTCTTGGCAGGTAGCTTGGCAGCTGGGGCATACCTGTGCTGTGTAAAAACTGCTTTATAGCTCTTAAAGCATCCTCTTATTTTCTGAGTGAGACCTAAAGCCATGTAAGTCTTTCCTAAAATATTTATTTCTTTTCCTCCCTGAGAGAAAAAATGTCCTGGAATTGGTGTTGTTGGGGGTGGTTTTGGTTGGTTTTTGTGTGGTTTGGGGTTTGTTTTTATTGGTTTGTTGTTGTTTTGATGATTATTCTTTTTTTGAGCAGATTATTTGGCACAGCCCAGATGTTTTGGTGGGTTTTAGACAGCTGATACCTCCATGTGCTGTTTCTGAGCCTCTTAGAATTTCTCAAACCAAACCATGACCCAAAGCTTAGTCTTTTCCTTACCTGTTTCATGTCAAATTTCAGGCTTTAACTGAAGAGTCACCCAGTTGTGAAGACTTCTGTTGGCTTTGCTTTTCTTAATAGACTTTGAGGCAGCTTTTCCAGCTTTCCTGGAAGCTCCCTAAAGTGCACTTTGTTCTAAGTAGTATTTGCATGAAGTTTTGGGGCTTTGGACCTGAAGCAAGTATTTGTTTTCTTCAGGATCACAAGTAATGTTCTTTCCTTCCCTCTTGGACCAAAGGGCTTAAAATTGCAAACCTCTCAGAGGGTTGCAACCCTTGAAGTTAAAGCTCAGTTCTCTGTGGTTACTCGTGGCAGGTGGTGGCTCTTTGGTGCTTGGATTATGACTTTCTTAAGGCATGTGCTTTATTAGGTTCATAAAAGTGGTGAGTTTATTACTAATTTTTATAGCTCATAAAAACAAGAGGTTCCCTGTGAGCACCTTGAAGGGATTTGTCTTAAATAGCACGAGGCACTCAGCACCTTGCCTTTTAAAGTCAGTGTTGATGGTCCTGCTTCATCATGTGAAGAGAGAACCAACATCCAGTCCCTTTCAGCAGCAAGGGGAAGCATTTGCAGTCATACTTTCCTTTCTTGGTGTGCTTTGGTTGGGTTTTTTTTCCATGCAGCTCAGTTATTTCTCTGCACCTTGCTTCAGATGAGACCCCAACCCTGTGTATGGAAACCACACAAAGGTTAAGGTCTTTTCCACCTCCAGGATCTGGAAGGTCTTTTTTTTCCACCTCCAAGATCTGGAAGGTCTTTTTTTTCCACCTCCAAGATCTGGAAGGTCTTTTTTTTTCCACCTCCAAGATCTGGAAGGTCTTTTTTTTCCACCTCCAAGATCTGGAAGGTCTTTTTTTTCCACCTCCAAGATCTGGAAGGTCTTTTTTTTCCACCTCCAAGATCTGGAAGGTCTTTTTTTTCCACCTCCAAGATCTGGAAGGTCTTTTTTTTCCACCTCCAAGATCTGGAAGGTCTTTTTTTTCCACCTCCAAGATCTGGAAGGTCTTTTTTTTCCACCTCCAAGATCTGGAAGGTCTTTTTTTTCCACCTCCAAGATCTGGAAGGTCTTTTTTTTCCACCTCCAAGATCTGGAAGGTCTTTTTTTTCCACCTCCAAGATCTGGAAGGTCTTTTTTTTTCCACCTCCAAGATCTGGAAGGTCTTTTTTTTTCTACCTCCCAAGATCTGGAAGGTCTTTTTTTTCCACCTCCAAGATCTGGAAGGTCTTTTTTTTTCCACCTTCAAGATCTGGAAGGTCTTTTTTTTCCACCTCCAAGATCTGGAAGGTCTTTTTTTTCTACCTCCCAAGATCTGGAAGGTCTTTTTTTCTACCTCCCAAGATCTGGAAGGTCTTTCTTTTCCACCTCCCAAGATCTGGAAGGTCTTTTTTCCACCTCCCAAGATCTGGAAGGTCTTTTTTTCCACCTCCCAAGATCTGGAAGGTCTTTTCCAACCTGAGCAATTCTGTGGTTCTTTAGCTGCTGTGCTTTAGAGCCTTGGTGGATTTCCTTTGTGTATTGCCAGTGTTTGACTTCACTTAGCAGATATTAATTATATTTCCAGTGTCATTATATTTCCAGTACCTGAAGGGACCTCCAGGAGAGCTGGAGAGGAAACTGCTGACAAGGGCAAGTAGCAAGAGGATGAGGGGCAGTGGCTTCAAACTAGAGAAGGGTAGATTTATATTGGATATTAGGAAATTCTTGACTGAGGGTGGTGGACACTGGAATTAAAATATAGTCTATCAGGATTAAAGTATTATTTCTGCTCAAGTACAGCTGAAAACTCCCCCTCTTGGTGCTGCTACATCTCTTCTGGGTTAATAATTTCCTGTGTGAATAAGAAAGGAAACTAAACTGTGAAAATTTAAGTGTTTAGAGCTTAGAATGATTTTCTTTCAAGCAACAGAACACTGGTTGGTGCTGGCACAAGGGTGGTGGGTGGTGGTGCACAGCTCAGGTGGGGACTGGTGCTGTGGCTGTGCCAGTTGAAGGTTTACACAGCCTGCAGGCTGGCAGCACTGTCACATTACACCCATGTGTAGAGTTGTGGTGTAAGACCTATAACTCCCAGTTGAAACAGCTTGGTTGCCTGTAAATATCCATGTATTTATTGTGCCAGTGCATATATTATTATATTATGTATTATTACATATATTATATTCCCCCAGACTGGTTTCTTGTGTTCAACCAGGGATTTTTCTGTGCTTGGATGGTAAAGATTCTGCTTGCAAGGAAGGAATTTGCTTCTGTATCTCTTGCAAGCTTCTGACCTTGGTATTAAGTGCTAATTTGGTGTCCTCCTACTCTTGGGAGGTGGTTGCATTGCCAGTCACTTGAAACAGTTTTGGTCTGGGGGGAGGAGGTGGGTGGTGTTCTTGTGGTTTTGTTTGTCTATTTTGGTTTGTGTTTGTTTTTTTTCTCACTGGAGATTACAACAGAACCAATTTATCTATAAATTGGAGTTTGTGCAAGCAGGCTTACAGGATTAATTATGGTATTAAATGAAGTGGCACCTGCTGTATCCTGATGGCAATATGCAGCCCACGAGACTTTTCTTCACCATTATCCTCTTTGTATTTGAGTTCTGAGAGTTGTTCTTATTTTCTGGTGGTTTATAGGTTCCCAGCAATCAGCATCTGTGGTATGAGCAGCATTAACCTGGAGATAGATGGTGACAAATGGGTGAGGAACATAGAGTTAGGGCTTCATCTTCTGTTCCTCAGTGAGGCAACTGTATTTTAAGGACTCTCAAGGTGTTACCAGCTCACTCCCCACAGCCAGAGTCTTTGAGACTCAACGTGGCTTCCCCAGAGATGATTCCTGGTGCTAATGACATCTTTAGAGCCTAAAGTGTGGCATGAGGTGAGCTTGCTGCTCTGGTTTCACCTTCCTTTGCTCCTCCTGAAGTCAACCAGATACACTGTGATGAGTTCTGCCTTGGCTTGTGGGTGGTTGGAGGGGAGCAAACCCCATTGCCTTCACTCCTGTTAACTCTGAAACCCAACAAAGCAGAGGCACCAAGAGGTGTGTTGAGCTTCCTCAGAGCTCTGCAGCTTCTTCAAGTCACCAGGCTCAGATTGACTCAGTCATCTGCAGCAGGTAAGGTTAGTGCCCAGTTACCCCCAGTGCCTGTACCAAAACCAGTTGGCAAGCTCCCTTCTTGAAGAAAAATGGACCAGCAGAAGACAGAAGAAGTTCTTCTTGCTGTTTGGCTGATGGACACGTGAGGAGAGCTCAGCTGAGTTGGGTGTGCTCATGAGTTTGAGTTGACTTGCTCCTCCTCATCACGATGAGATAGTGGTGTCTGCTCCTCCAGATGCACTCATCCATATTTAATGGTCTGTAATTGCTGCCAGCTGAAAAATTAATGAAGTATGTTTGCACAGCTCACATCTATGTGTGGCAGAGAAGCTTGAAAGGTGCCTGAGTAGACTTCACTGAAGGGATATGTCCAATTCCTGCTCTTTTTTTTTTGTCCTGAATGTATCAGTCACCCTGTCTTGTAATGAATGCCCTGGAAGTGCTATTACACAAATTAGTTTTCCCATTGAAGCTCTGAGCATTCTCATTTAGATGCAAGTGATTTTCACACTCATATAGTCACTTTTTCCTTTGTTGGCTTCTGCAAGGCAAAGGGCAAAGAGAAAAGTCACTCTAAGGCCACAGACATTGGCAGGGGAACTTCAGGACCTGTTGTGTTTGAATTTGCTTTGGGAGTTCTTTTGCAAACAAAACCAACAAAACCCCAAACAACAGCCTCAGGGTTGTGGATTTTTTTTGTTTTGGTTTGTTTGGGTTTTTTTTGTGGTGGTTTTGGTTGGTTTTTTATTTTTTGTGTGATAAACTTTTCAATATCTTGAAGTTACCATTGAAATGTTTCTCAGTGTTACTGCCATTTGCTTTTTTGGGCCAAGATAGATAGAAGAAACCAACAATGATTTAATATTAAATGCAAATTGAAGGCTTAGGCCACAACATTCCAGTTCTAACCTTGAAGGGAATGTTAATCTCCTAAAAATCTACTGGCAATTTAAAATCTAAAATTTCTATCGTCTCGGGCTTTACAGAAGATTATTTGGAGCTTTTCTATTTTGGGGCCAATTTTGGCTTATGAGCTTAGTCCATGCACTTGAAAACCTTTCACATTTTATTTGATATACTTCAGTTAGTTTTGCTGGAAATACAGGAGTCCTGTCCCTGGGTGTGCCTGAGCCCCTGGCTCCATCCTCCTGCCACTCCCCCTTTCCAGATGGAGCCCCATCCATGGCTCACCCCTCAGGCTCCTCTTCTCCAGCTCCCTCAGCCCTTCCTCAGCAAGAAATGTGAGTAAAAAATGCTAATATTCTGCAATGCAGTAACCTGAAAGGTGGGATGGCTTTTTGTCCAGTATCACTGGATGCCAGCAGATGTTTCCCACTAGAGTGAGCAAGTTGGGCACATATTGGCCAGCCAGTGAAGTCATTAATTGTGGCTACTCTACAAATACAGTTCCCTCACTGATCCATAAATGAAGATGGAGGTTTCCCATGGAGGTGGAAACACCCAGTGTCTCCCAAAACCCTTCTCCTCTCCCTTCAGGATTCACCTAGTCTCTGTTTAGCCCATTTTGAAGTTGCCCTTTGCTGGTGTTTCCTAATGGTGCTGTGGAAATCCTGCTGCCTGCAGTTGATGATTACCCAGAGGTGTGACTGCTGTCACAGAGACTCCTGTGAACTCCTGTTGTTGGGAAGAGAGCAGTGCCTGCTCAATCCACTCATTCTGTATGGTGGGAACACTGCTCCTGGGGTTGCTTCTCCTGCATTCTCTTGCTTACTGATTTTTTTTCACCCTGTTTAAAACCCAGTAAGTTTCTTAGGCTAGTGAAGAAACCCAAAGTGTATAGGGAATTACAGTTTTGTCATGCAGGACAAACTTTTAAGAGGAGCTGAAAAATCAGGGGAAATGAGGCAGAGAGCAGCCTCCTTCAGGCCTCACCTTCCAGTTTCCCAAGTTAAAAAGTCATCTGAGAGCCTCTTTGTGAGTAGCTTGGATGCACATGACTTGGCAAATTATTCTCACTGAGCATTTCCACAGCTGTGACATGTAAATGTGGAAAAGTGACTAAGATATTTGTCAGCCTTTCATTATGGACGTCACCTCTCTCTTGCTCCAAAGCTCTGAGAGAGGTTTTCATTCCTTGCTGTAAATGTGTTTTGAGACGTGGAGAGTTGTAATTTTTCAGAAAGCAATTAGCTGATGAGGTTCTTGATTTGATGAAGCCAATGAGTAGGAGATTGTGTTTGCTTGGTAATGATGAAAGGTAGAAGCAGGTTAGCAGTAATAATGGGGGGGATTTGGAATCTTGATGAGTTGCAAGACCTGAGATTAAAAATAGAGTTTGACAGTGCTGTCATCTTTAACTGCTCCTAAATTCTGTGCTGCCTGGAAAAAAAAATAATTCATAGAATCATTGAAGGGTGGGTGTTGGAAAAGGTTCCAGCCCCTTCATCATCCTCACAGCCTCCCTTGGACTCTCTCCAGTATATCCCTGTCCCTCTGGAACTGGGGAGCCCAGAACTGGTCACAACACTCCAGTTGTGGTCTCACTAGTGCAGAGGGGAAGGAGAACCTCCCTCAACCTTCTGGCCACACCTTCCTGGCCTCAAGGTCCCATTGCTGCCCCATTGAGAGCTTGTTGTCTACCAGGACTCCAGGGTTTTTCTCCATGGAGCTGCTTTCCAGCAGGTCTTCCCCCTAAGCTGTACTGCTGCCTGGTGTTGCTCCTCCTCAGCTGTAGGACTCCATCCCTGTTAAACTCCTTTGGCTTCCCCTTTGCCCAGCTCTCCAGTCTGTCCCAGTCTCTCTGGATGGCAGCTCAGCCTTCCAGTGTCTCAGCCACTTCTCCCAGTTTAGCATCATCAGCTGAAAATCAAAATGCTGCACAGTTGAAAGAAATAATCATACCAAGCCTGGACAGAGGAGTCCTTCCTACAAGGTGGCCTAATTGGCATCCTTGGATGTGCATCTTTAGCATCTTCTCTTGCTGCACCCTCCTTCTGCTTGTTGTTCAGGGGCAGCAAGTGCCCTGCTCACTGCAGGAGACACTGAAACTAGTAAAAGTGAGGGTGGAGTCAGCGTGTGATCATATCCAAAAGAGCAGGAAGAGAATTTATCTCTGAGGCTTTACTAATTAATATTAAGAACTTAATGAGGTGGAAATTAACCATGATACGGGTTGCAGTAGTGGCTGGGAGAGGATTCAGCCTCCCAGAAATGGGGAATCAGTCCAAGAACCTGCTTTGTCATGGAGCCAGGATTTGTAGCAAGCACATGATGTGCTATTAAATCAGAATTTGAGCTGTGCCTTCAGCTGAAAGGAGGGCTCCCGTGGGAGTCTTTGGCCAAGGTAACTGGGATAAGCAGCCTTAAGGCTGTCTGGGTACGTAACCCAGCTTAGAGGCTGAATATAACTGTTTCTTAGGGGTTTACTTCATGGGACACCTGATGTAGCAGCTCATGTCTGCTGGGTGAAGGACTCACTCTTCCCCTCTCTACTGCCTGCTGGTTTGTGTGGCTTTTGGTGCCTTTCAGAGCTTTCCTCAGGCTGCTAGAACCTTCTGCATCTCTGAATAAATCAGTTTTTCACATTGGGTGGTTTTCTGCTGTTGAAGTCACTTAAAGTGAAGTCACTTTAAGTCGTAGAGGAGTCTGCTGAGCACATTAGTGGTGGAAGGTGAGCAACAGGCACAAGCAGCCAGAAGGAAGGACTAAGACCTCCCCTGCTCAGCCATAGGTTGGCTCATCTGTGCTGTCCCCTGGCTGAGGGATTTTAATGTTCTGTTTGTGCTGATGATCATCAGACAAGGTGTGTTGTACATGACAGATGGGCTTGGAATCACAGAGTCATAGAATGGTAGGGGTTGGAAGGGACTTAGATCATCTAGTCCAACCCCCCTGCCAGAGCAGGATCACCTAGACTAAGTCATCCAGGAACAGATCCAGGTGGGTCTCAAGGAATCTTTCTCTTCCCATGAGGACAGGTGACTTTAAGGTCCTCAGGTATCCTGCAATGTGCTTTTTCAAAAGGATTTCACAGATTTTAATGAAGCTTTAATGAATTCTGGCAAGACTTTTGAGTTCACCAGGCAGTCGTGGGTGCAAACCCTGCCATCAAACATTGCCTCTCAAGAGATAGATTCAAAATCTTGATGGAGACCATCCTGCTTCTCTACAGTGTGCCCATACCTTATGCTTTGCATAAGGGAGGCAGTAAGTAACCCCCTCCTTTTGGAGCTGAGGAAAAGCAGGTCACTGCAATACAGAACGTTAATCACTAACCAGCCAGCCCAAGATAAAGTGGCTTGTGGGATCCAGGATGTTTGAAGAAGAGAATTTCATCTAAGCAAGCACGTATTGCATATTAATGATAGGTAAATTGGCTTTCAGGGTGTGGGGAGAAATTAAAATAAACACCAGCTCCTGAAACCTGTCTGGCTCTTCCTTCTACAGCAACAGGAGTCATTTAGTTCCAGAGTTTCAGGCGACCGCCCGCCATGCCCAGAGCTTTGGCTCTCTTTGTGGTGGTTCAAGCAGCAAAAGGCTATTTCTTGGAGGTAATAATAATAAAATAAAAAGGTTAAGGAAAGCAAGTTGAGTTTCAAGTCAGTTAATTCCTGTCATAAATGTCATTTAACAGCAGCAAGAAGTCTGCGAGGTGCCGGGGCCCTGCGGTAATTAAGATCTGAGGGCTGTCGCTGGAGAGATTTTCAGTCTGAGTTTAGAAGGTGCTGTGAGGTGAAAGAGCAAGGACAGGTGACCAAGAAGGGAAGAGAGGAGCTGAAGGAGGATGAGGATTATAACTAACGTGATTAGACAGGAGCATATTTGGGTGATTCAGCTGAGGCTCTGAACCCCATACGGAGGTTACTCAGCCCCTGGGCGTCACAGCCTGGGAGGGTCTGCTGGGTGTGTCGTGGCTGTGGGGCTGGATCTGTTCCTGGGTCACTTGGTCTAGGTGATCCTGCTCTGGCAGGGACTAGATGATCTTCTGAGCACCTTCCAACCCCTATGATTCTGTGATCAGTGCACCTTCCAGCTTCAGCAGAGAGATGAAGAGCATAGGACTGCGCATGGAATCATGGAATCATAGAGTGGAAAGGGTTGGGAGGGAGCTGTGGAGATGCTGGAGGCAGAGCAGGGGCACCCAGGGCAGCCCACACAGGAACAGAGCCAGGGGGGGCTGGAAAGGCTCCAGAGGAGACTCCACAGCCTCTCTGGGGAGTCTGTTCCAGGATCTGTCACTCTCAAAGTGAAGTCCTTCCTCATGTTGAGCTGGAACCTTCTCTGCTCCAGTTTATCCTCATTGTTCCTTGTGCTATTGCTTTGTTTTGGTCTTTTCTTTTGGTTGCTCTGTATATTTAACTGCATTTGTCATTGGGTGGATACTTTGGATGGTTGTCAGTGTTATCTGAAGCTTTTTATTTTCTTTCCCCCGCCTCTACGGCCGAGAATTCTCATACATTCCAAATGCTCCTATTACTCATAGGGTATATCCCATAGCTTAGCTGCACGTGGAAGAGCTGGGTTTTCCAGCTGACTGGGAGCCTGTGGGCAAGAATCAGCCCTTTCCTACGTGCTCCCACCTCAGTTCTTTTGGATCACACTTGAGTTTCTCCAAGCAGGTGCCCCGGGACCTCCAGCTGGCGTGGGCACACTGTGGTGGCACAGCAGTGGGCAGGGAAAACACTCTGCAGATGGCAGGGCCAGCTTTCCCCCTGAGCAGGCAAGAAGAAGAGCTGTCAAAGCAGTGCCCTGCCTCCTGGTTCTTTTCCCCAGGAGAAATTTCATCCTGCCTTCTCTGGGTCAATTGTCCTGCAGTAAAACTCAAACTGCTCTTTCTTGCTTTGAAAGGGGTGGGTGCTTTCAAGCTGGCCAGGATCCATCCCATCAGAACCTGGCTAGCAGGGGAATTTGGCAGTAGTCCTGCTGCTATTCTCTCCCTGATGGGTGGCTGTCAGGCTGCTTGAATAAAGTTGGTGTCTGGAGGAAGTAATGCTGTCTATAATCCTCCTGCTTTAGGAGCAGCACTTGACACTTTCTTCTTCTCTTTACAGAGCTCGATCTGCATACAAAATGCGTGGTGGATGTGGATGCAAACAAGGTTGTTCTTCATCCTGTAAACACCAACCTTTCCAAAGGAGATGCCAGGTAAGATTTTGGCATTAGGAAGGGCAGGTTTCATTGATGAAATGTGAAATAAGCCTTTGAGTTTAAAAAATAATATCTATTCTTTCTGCCGTCATCTATAAATAAAGCTGATTTTACCACACTGGGAATGCCTTGAAAATCTAGTGCTTCTTGCATTTGTTTCCTGCTCTAAACAATGTGTGAGCAATTAATGAGTCTGTGAACTGTTTCATTTCTTCCTGGAGAAATGTAAATGTACAAAGGAATTTGAGCAGGGCACAGTTTGTCATTTTGGAGTGAATTTAATCTTCACAGTTAATTTCTCATAATGGGCCTGTATTCAATGTGTAATGAGGAGAATGGGAATATGCTGGAGAGGTGTAGCTCTAGGAGTGTCTTGGCAGCAGGGCATGACATGCATCAAAAATACTTGGAGAGGTGGTTATGTAGAGTCTGATTTATGTTGGAACTGGCACAAAGTTGTTATACTACCATGCAACTGAAAAGTCCTGTAATAATAGATCAGGTTAAAGTTGTCACTGCTTATTTATTGCTTGTTTGCAAGGGGAAAAAATGAAAAATATATGTGTGAAACAAAATAACAGGTGCAGAAAAAGGTAAAACCTGTTACTGGACATCTATGGTCATTCATAATTTATTTTCTGGACAAAAAAAAAAAGAGTGGTCTTAAGGGTGATGGAAATGAGAAAAAAAATCAGTTAAACATATAAAAGAGCTTTGTTTAAATGCAACATATCCAAGCTTGTCTGTGTAAAGTGCTCAGTACAAGGATTCTTTACCCAACCTCTGATTATTTCACCTCCTCCAACCCAAGTAAATGGAGAAGCAAAAAGATCATCAGGTGCAATGGGGATTTGCTATTGTCATCAGCTGAAAGCCTTATTCTGGGCAATGGCACTGGAGCTGTAATATGTTATTGCAAATCAAACAGGCTGTGTGTGGTGGGGTGGTTTTGTTGGTCCCAATATCCTCCTCCTCCAGAAGCTGGTGCATTGTTCAGCTGCCAAATGCCTGTGTCCATCTGAGCCTTGAAAACTGCTCCAAGTGGCAGGAGGTTGAGACTTGCAGGAGCTCAGTCAGCCCGAGCTGTGCTCAGGGGGCTGTTCATAGCTCCTCTGAAATTGCTGAACAGTTTATACTCCCTGATATACACCCAAAAAAAAACCCCAAACCCCTTCATGCCATGGCCAGGAGAGAGCACATCATGCAAATCATGCCTCCTGGCAAGGGAGGAATGGGTTGGCACTTGGTGCCAGACAAGATGGTGAGAAACCAGCAGGCCAGCCTGAAGAATGGTTCATTTGCATACCCACAAATACCCACTGCTAATCCAGGCAGGAAGCTCTGTACATTTATTTAGATGGGTGATTTAACAGCAGAGGGAAAAGTGGAGGCTCAGTAACAGCACTAAAGGTTTTGCTTGTAAAGGTATCTTGTAGAGCATGATGAGGGGAATGGAGCATCTCTGCTGAGGAAAGGCTGAGAGCCCTGGGGCTGTTCAGCCTGGAGAGGAGAAGCCTGAGAGGGGAGCTGATGGATGGTGACAAATCTCTGCAGGGTGGGGAGCAAGGAGAAGGGGCCAGGATCTGCTCAGTGCTGCCTGGGATGAGAGGTGATGGCAGCAGGTGAAACGTGGGAAGATCCACCTCAACACGAGGAGAAACTTCACTGAGGGTGCTAGAGAGGCTGTGGAGTCTCCTGCTCTGGAGCCTTTCCAGCCCCCCCTGGCTCTGTTCCTGTGTGGGCTGCCCTGGGTGCCCCTGCTCTGCCTCCAGCATCTCCACAGCTCCCTCCCAACCCCAACCATTCCATCATTTTAGAAACATGGTTGGAGTAGTGAGGATTTGGAACAGGGTGTTATCTTGCACATGCCTTGAGAGAGGCTGACACTAAATTGTCTTGGCTTCTGGAGCTCCATCAGAGGAATCTTAACTGTCAGCCCAAGGAAAAGCTCAGCTTCAGATCCAGCTCTAAGTTTGGGGGTTAATTTATGCTCAGGTTGTGCTTCTCTTTCCCAGTCCACCAACTTTGCCTTGTGCTATAAAATCATTCATCTCGATTTCAGACTTCTCTAGTTTCTCAAGTGAAGGGATTCTGGCAAACCACGAATGCTTTTGATCAAATGGAGCAAAGAAAAGTAAATGATGTTGTAAATACACTCTTTAGATGCTTGCAAAGCAGGGCAAGTTAGAAAATCTGAAGAGCTTTGTTGCATTTCTCATTAAGATGCCAGGCTCAGTTTAGGAACCAGGGAAAGAATTTTGGGAAAGAGCAATCTGTGCTGTCACATCCCCACTTCTCATGACTCAGCCTTGCTCTGGCTGGGAGTGACAGCTGGAAAAACCATCAGTGACTTTTGGAAATACTCATGTTTTCCCACTTCCATCCCTTCTGGTAGATACCAAGTCTAGGAGACGAGTAGGTGGAAATAAATAGTTTAATGGGTGAATTAACATGTGTGGCAGTTAGTTTTGTCCTGTTTTCCCAAGGTGGTCCTCACAGGCCAGAGATCTACAGAATCATGGAGTTGGGAGGAGCTGAGAGCTCATCCAGTTCCAACAGTGTGTGGGGACCTGACTTTCAGAGATAGCAAATGATGGTGATGTAATTGCCACTGAAACATTTCCAGGTCTTCAGCAAAAGAGCATCTGTATTCATTAAAAATGTTGCAATTAAAAGTGAAGGAATGCTTTGAAAAGCCAAATGGTAACTGATTGACCTCAATTCCTCCTGTGTCTACAACCCCAAATGGATTATTTACACATTTCTCTGGAGACTTGAGGATTAATGAACATGTGTAAAACACTTGCTCTCCAAAAACTGAAACCTCTTTTCATCCAGCATCCTCCTGTTAGTTATTCCTTAACCAAGAAGTGACCTTTCCCAAGATACTTTATTGACCATTCTTCATAGTGCTGAGCAGGTTTCAGTGTTCTGATCAGGTATGAAAAGAATGGATTTCAAAATCAATCAGATGACCTGCAGGCTGGGTGGGTTTGTTACTAACCTTGGGGGGATGGGTTTGGTTGAGTGGTGGCTTCTCCTATGAAAATCAAACCACCATGGTTTAATTTTTTGGCCAACCTTTCACTGAGTTGTTTTCACAACATCATTTGCCACAGAGCCTGGGGTTTTTGTCACACCTTTCCCACAGTGACCTCTTGAAATCCAAATCTCTGCTCTCAAGGGGTTGGCTGTAAATGAGTAGTATCATTTGTGGTCTACTTTGTTTGCCTTTCCCAGTTGTTTCTCCTCTCCATTGCAGAGGTCAAGGCTAAAGTTCCTTTATCAACACTGGGGCCTTACTGTGGGCTGCAAAGATTACTTGAGAGAGGGTGTGAACTCATTTGGAGTGAACTGAAGTGATAAGTCCTAGGCAACAATTGGAGTGTTTATAGAAATCATATTTTTGGAAAGCCTCCAAATAGCCTCCAATTATTTGAGGCTCCTTCACAGCCTTTTGTTGTTGTTAGGTTTGTGTTTAATTAATTTATTACTATCAATTTGCTTGTTACATTTCCCAAACAATGCCTATTGAAAAGACATTAAAAATCAGTATTTTTGACGGGTCAGTCAAAGGAGTTTTCTTCTGTGCTGCAGACATAACTGTAATTGATGTGTCACTGATACAGGCTCAGAAATTAATGTTATTAGTCTGGCCCAGGCCTGTCAATGAGTCACACAGAATCACTATGGGTGGAAAAGCCCTTTAAGATCATCAAGTCCAACCATTATCCAACTCTACCAGTGCCATGACTACACCATGTCCTTAAGCACCATATCTAGATGGCTTTTAAATACATCTGATGAGCTTGTTGCTGATTTGACTCAATAATCACAGAATCATAGAAAGGAAGGGGTTGGGAGGGAGCTCTGGAGATGCTGGAGTCCAACCCCCTGCCAGAGGTGACCTTAAACCTGCCACCTGTGAGGTGACCTTAAAACTGAAGTGAACAAGGGAAGGGGGAACAAACTTGATCTTCAGATCTATCTTCAGTACTTTGAGTAAATGTTGCAACCATGGGCACGTGTGTGAAATGATTCCATCTTCATTTCCATCTCTTAAATAACAATGCTGCATGAGGTAAGCCTATAAAATGGATTTAGTGGTCAGAAAGATGCTGAATAATCCTCCTGCAGGCTGAAGGATTAGTTCAGTGGCTGGAGCCACTGGGTGCTGTGGAAAGTGAGAGATGTGGTTCAGGACAGCTTGGAAAAACTCAGCATTGGAAGGTGTTGGGAGTGTCAGTGAATACCCAGCACCTACAGTGAGTTTTTATGCCTCTCAATTAAGTTCCTATTAAAACCCCCCCCCATATATATATTTAGATACATATATATAAATATAGATAGATATAGATACATATAGATATAGATACATGCATATAAATATAAATATAAATATAAATATAA
>VYZU01026625.1:0-13139 GCA_013401355.1 Ceyx cyanopectus | reverse complement strand
AAAAATAAATATACATATGAGTGTGTTAAACTTCACTGCCTACAACTACTTTTATATTACCAGGTTTCTTTCAGGGCTATTTGAGATTGAACTCTAAATTACCTACTTCAATTTCAGTAGATGGGGAAGAGAGAAAAAAGAACTGGGTTTTTTCCCCCCTTACCTTCCTCCCATGAACCAACACCTTGTAGGTATTTTTGGTTCTTTGTTTTCCATGAGCTAGGTCTGCAGGAATGCAGCATCTGCTGCTCTTGCATGGGCAGCACCCTGCCCTCTGGCTTGGAATGTCCTTCCTGGAAAGAAGCTATGGAGGTGTAGCTGGGGATGGCCTCCTCCTGAGAGGCACACAGGATGGTTCTGTTGTTGATGCAGTTTTAGAGGTACCAAACTAGTCTCCATCAAACCAAATGGTTCTGATTTACATCGAGATAACTTTGTGTCTTTAGCTGTGCTTTTGTTGTGGAGCAGGACAAAGTCCAATATCAGGCTGTGAAGATGATGAGAGGACTGGAGGAGGAAGGGCTGGGAGCCCTGGGGCTGTTGAGCAGCCTGAGAGGGGAGCTGAGCAATGCTGAGCAAGAGATAAAGGGCAAGAGGTCAGGAAGATGGAGCCAGATTCTTCCCAGTGCTACCCAGCACCTGGACAAGGGGCAATGGGCACAAACTGGAATCACCAGAAGGTTCCACCTGAGCAGGAGGAGCAAGTTGTTTGGTGTGAGGGTTTTGGAGCCTGTGCCAGGCTGCCCAGAGAGGTTGTGGAGTCTCCTTGTGTGGAGAGATCCCAACCCCAGCTGGACACTGCACTGCCTCAGCTCCATCATACATTTCTTATCTGACTGCAGCACAGTCACTTCAGATTCTCTTCTTCCATTTCTAGCCTCTAAAATATTAAATTTAGCTCTTTTTTTGCTTGATTCCTCTCTGCAAGAAGGGTTTTATTCTCTGGGGAAGGTGGCTTTTTATTGTTTGAGAAGGGTGGCTTTTGGTTTGGGATTTTTGTTGTTGTCATCTTGGGTTTTGGTTGGGTTTTTTGTTCTGTGTTTTTAAGCAGGAAGCTGGTGTATAATTAATTAGGTCACAGAACTTAGACCAGCATTCAAGGTCTCTATTGTAGCAGTGAGGTAAAGAAACCCTACATCTTATGGGTTTTGTCTGAGGTTCTTAGGCTAGTCCACTGACTTCCATTTTTAGCCTTTTGGGAAGCACAAGACCACTGTGGTTTGGTTTTTTTTTTCCTCAGGGTTTGTAGCCTCCTGCATTTTGTTTTGTTCTCCAGCAGTTGCAGCTCTACTGTGCTGATCAGATAAATGAAGTAACAGGATATCCAGCTTTTATCTGATTACCCTTCAGTGAAGAGCAGATTCTTTTTTTTTTTCAAGCATTCTTTGCATGATTTTAGTTTTACATTGTAGTTTTCCAAAATTTTCTTTATTATGAATTTTATTTGGGCTAGATGACCTTTGGAGGTCCCTTCCAACCCAATTTATCCTCTGATTCTATGATTTATACTTGGTCACAAATGTCATTACTCACAAAAAAGTTACCCAATATGAGTAAGTCCAATCAAAAGTGACATTATTAATTGTTTTTCTGTCCACTCATTTCTTGGTATGAAGGCTCTTTTCTCAGCTCTTTGGTATTTATCACCAGCCTTCATCTGATAACCAGTCTCACAGGTATGTGCTGAGGTGTTTTACTTGGGGAGGTGATGCAAGGTGAAACTGTGCAGCTCACCCACATCATGTGATGTATATCCTGCTACAGCTCCTTGTGAAACTCTGTTCACCTTCTGAGCTCAGAATATCATGCACTTTGTAATCACACCTTGCCTCATACCTTTATTTTCCTTATCCTTGCTTTGATCCCCTCTTCAGGTGTCTTAGGTGATACTTGCCCAGGTGAGGTGACATCAGCACCAGAGGACATTGCTGTGCAGGTGCTTCTGCTGAGCAGGGAGGTCACCTTGGAGGCTGGAAAAGGAAAGGAGTCCTGGAGTTCTCCAGAACTGATGTAGTGGTGATAGCAGAGTTACCCAGAACTATGCCCAGTTGGGTTTTTTTTTCCTATCTCCAAGGGTACTTGATGTAGCTCTGCATATGAGTGAAGTTGTTTGTTGAAGAGTGACCTTGCTCAGGGTGGTAGAATTGGGGAAACACCTTCCTGAGGTGTGATAACTGAGTTGGCAGCACTCAAGATAAATACCAGGTGTCACTGTGTAACTGTATCTGTAATTAATGCCAGTGAAAGTGAGAGGCAGAATGGAATCTCTCCAGAGAAGAGTGTGGTTTTTTTTTTTCCTTACAGAGCTTTAGATTTTTTTTTAGGTAAATTCTATTTAGCAGAACATCCATCCAAAAATAAATGAAAAAAAATTAAATTATTGAAAGTTCATCTTGAATCGTTTTCTAAGTGAAATCTTAGCTGATACCTCAGGCTGGAACAGAACCCAAAGGAGTTCCAGCTCAAGCTGAATATATTTGCCTGTGCTGAGTGTTTATTCTGTTTTAGTTTTTCTCTTCTTTTGCTTCTTACTGGACTAACTGCATCCAGAAAAATAGGCAGACTGCCCCCCAGCAGTTGCCTCTCGTGGTATCCAGGGCCATAAAAGCTTAGATCTTTCTGCTGAGTGCTGTACTGATGCTTGTGAAATGAAACTACAGGGAAAAAACGTTGGAAAGGAGAAGCTATAATTTGAATATATTAAGTTAAATGCTGCAGATTAGGTGGAAAGATGCTTAGGCTGAAGTTCTGCTCGTGCTTTATACTCCTTGCAAGTGTTGGCAGATCCAGCTCCAAAAGATTCATTGGCACTGAGGAGTTTTACAAGTGTTGCCACGTTGCATACAAGTCATTAATCCTTGTTTCTCATCAGGGTTCATGCTTAGAAAGAGCTTGATTCTTTAGGGAAAAGCATTGAAGAAATCCACCCTTGCAGACAAATGAAGTTAATTTGGAGCACAAAAGAAAGTAAGTTGATGATTTAGCCCGTCCTGGCATCTCTGAGCCAATTAGAAATTAATTACACCATAATTGTGGTTTTGCTCCTGCTGTTGTCCCCCATCTGTGTACAGTGGTTTAGGAAATATTAGGAAAATGAACTAAATGGCCATAATTTAAATATCTTTGCTGTTTGCATATGGTTATAATTGGGGTTAGAATTGAAGTTCTTGAGCAAGAGTTTGGTCTGTGCATTTATTTCCACAGGACTGGAGTGAAACACAATGGGTTTGCAGGCAGACTTGAAAATGTGTTTATGGGAAAGCAAAAAAGGAGGAAAAATCTTATGCTGGAAGAGTTACTGAAGGGATTTTTGTCATTTGAAGAATACCCTCTGCAAACCTTTTAAAAGTGATTTTAAAATTCAGATTCTTTTAGAATACAGTAACAAAGGCAGTGGGTAAAATGAGTAATAATAATAATAGCAGGACAGTATATTTGCTCTTCCTTAAAAGGAGATCTCTACTTTATTATTTGAATTCCAGTCACTGGAGCCTGTTACATGAGTCTCTTGCCATTGGTGCTTTGGAGGGAATTATTTTTCATTGCTAAACCAAGTGAATATATTCAAATTATAGCTGCTTCTAGAAGGCTCTTTTGGAGCCATGGGAATTGGCAGAAAGGGAAGAAGATGATCTTTGAGGGGGAGATTTTTGATACCTCTTGTATTTTCCAAGCAACAAGAGCCTTTTGTTGCTAGATGATTATTTTAAATCATATAATTTGGGCTGTGCCACCTCGGTAGGACCTGTTTAAAACCATAAAGTGAGTAGCCCACTGGGCTTGAAAGGTTTCCTGCTCCAAACATGATCTCTAGGTTGATTAATTAAACTGAGCAGGGTTATTTTTAATGAAGGTTTTCTTTGCAGCAAGTGCAGGAATGTTTCAGTGGTTTGCTTGCAAATCAACTCGTGCTATGAAGGGTTATGTGTTATTTGAAAGGTTTCAGCATTGGGGCTTTCAAGCACTCATAACTCATTGAAAAAAAACCCACATTTAGCAATCAAATAAAAAAAAAATCCATTTGAGAGGAATAAAGAGCTTGGGGAGGACAGTAAGGGTTGTGATTTTTTATTATTTTTTTTTTCCCCTGCTAATTTCTATTGGGTTTGCTCAGTGATTTTTAGGCAGGCAAAGTCAATTGCCTGATTTCCAAAAGCACTGGGACCTCCAAAAGCCTTGGAAAAGAGCTTGAGAGTTTGAAAATCTCACTTTTGGCATCAGAGCCCTATTTGAAACTGGATGGAGCTGAAAAAAAAAAATCATATTAGCTACTCCTCAGGTTTCTACTGTGTTTTTATTACAAAGAAGCTGTGGGGAAGTGCAGCCTTGGCAGCCTTTCAAGCAATCTCTTATGATCCAGCTTCATGCCTGTAATGTATTTTCTCTTCCTTTCTTTTTTGCAAGTCATGTTTTAACCAGATTTCTTTCCCTTTCCACTCTGGCAGGCAAATGTAATGTTTTCAACTCCGTGTTGTGCTTGGAGGGGCTGGATTTCCCTCTCATTCTGGGCAACAATAAATGGAAACTTGCATGTTTGGAATTGCACAACCCAACTCTTCCTCTGGGAGCGTTCAGTTGTTAAATAGCTGCTGGGAAAATCAAAGTTCAAGAGGAAAAAAAAAATAAAAATAGAGGTCTGAGGAGGGAGATAGAAGCAAGGAAAGGGTCTCCTCAGGTGCCTTCACAGCCAGCCTGGCATAAAGTCTTATTTATGGCTCCTATTTTGTGGGTGGAGGGGGAGAACTTTACAGATGCTCCCCCTCCACCCTTTTGCTTTGAAATTGTCCATAAAGTGGTTTCAGTGTAGAATTTTTTCCTCTTGTCCCATCTGAACCTTCCTTGGTGCAACTTCAGCCCATTACCACTGGTGATGGACCAGTCACCTGGGAGAAGAGACCAACACCCAGCTCACTACAACCTCCCTGCAGGGAGCTGCAGAGAGCAATGAGGTCTCCCCTCAGCCTCCTCTTCTCCACACTAAACCACCCCAGGTCTCTCATCTGCTCCTCATAAGAGATCTTCTCCAGACCACCTTCATTCTTTACTTAAAATCACAGTATCACAGAATGTTTGGGGTTGAAGGCACCTCTGAAGATGAAGTCCAACCCTCCTGCCAGAGCACCTGAAATTTCAGCATGGCTTGAAGGGAGCTACTGAAATGATTAATCACATATTCCAAGAGCCCTGGACAATTCCAACGTGGTAATATCTGTGAATAACTGTTCCTGTAGAGAGGAATTGCATCACCAGCTCTTGGGTTTGTAGCATCAAATGATCAGATGGAATACCCAGCATCTTCTGTGTGTTTGTGGTTATGCTTGGGCAGACTCATCCAATCAGCTGCATGAGTGAGCACCGAGGGGTTTCCTGGAGCCAGAATGGCCAAATGATGCTAATTAGACATCTTGTCTGCTTTGTCACACTGCCTGTGGCACAGCAGTGAGGTTAAAGGGCTGCCAAGCTGCTGAAGGTACCAAACTGCCTCCCCTAAAAGCTCTCACCAACCCCCAACATTCCATGATTCTGAGCTGCCAAACTCTAAAATTCATTTTACAGGCAACATCTAATGGTTCTAGAAACTCATCCTGCTGGGTATGGCAAATGTAGAACTAATATTGCAGAGGAAAAATTGCTATTTTAGGGTGTTTACATGCCTGAGACTTTGATGCTCATTTTGATGCTCAGCTACCATTCCCCACCCTACCCCCACTACAATAAATGGTTGAATAACCCTTAAAATTGGCTAAATTAGCTCGTCTGTTAAAATCAAGCCAGTGTCCAAAAAGAACTCATAGCAGCAGCAGAGGACAAGAGGCCAGTGTGCTGATTTTTGAGGAACTTGGCTCAGCTGGAACATGTGATCTGAGCTTTTTGTGCACATCCCTCTGCTTCTCTTTTCCTCTTATCTACTTTGTCAGCTGTTATATTTAGTTCACATGATGCCCACGGGCTTTTATCTGCAAATCTGATATTAATTTCACATGTGTTAAGTGGTTTTTATCAAAGGAAGCTACGAGGTCTTTTTCCTTTGCCAAAAAACCCCAAGAAAATTTGCTGGGGGAGAGAGACTTGTTTTCCCCTCCACTTCCAGGGCTGTGTTTTGGGGAAAACAACTGTTAACAAATTGTTTCTTCTGCAAACACAGGCTTCATCCTAGAGCTGCTGACCTTGGCCTACCTCCCAATCTGCCTGCAAACAAACAACTGCTCCTTTCTCCTTTCCTGTTGGCAGGAGGATTGCTGCAGTTGAGGATATTCCTGCTTACTGCTGGGGGGTTGGACTGAATGACCTTTGGAGGTCACAGAAGCCAGCAGAGAATGTTTGGGGGGGGAAAGGAGCTCTGGAGATGCTGGAATCCAACCCCCTGCATCTGCAGATGCTGCAACAGCTAAATAACTTTATTTCTTTCTCTGGCTCCAAGCATTGTGACCATGGCTTGACATGATGCTGTTGCCAGTGAGAGCAGGGAATCTGGAAAGGGCTGGATAAAGGGATTTTTTTCCCCATGGTATCTACACATCTTCCTGATCTCAACCCCGGGCTCCAGCTGAAATACCCAATGTGGTGACTCTCAGAGCTGCTGATTCTCCACCCCCCTGACCCCTGCAGTTAGGAAATACTGGCTGCACATCTGGCTTTGCTCTCCTGCTGCCTATTTGCAGTTTGATTCTGGAATGATATGCCAGCTGCTGGTGTGCAGCAACCTCTTTGCCTTCTAGTGCAGATTTATGCAATAACTTTCCTTCCTCTCAAACAGAGAACCCTCCTTCCTGTTCACACTCTTAACCCTCACCAGATCAGAGGTCAGATATGAATGTTTTCTTAAGCAAATCTATTTGTGGATTATTTTGGGGGGTTTGGTTTTGTTTTGTGAGGAAGTAGCACAGAACTGAGTCGTTACTTCTGCACACTTTGGGGGGATAAATCAGGAAAAAGCCTCCCTGGAAATGAAGATGGTTTGGGTGTAACTGAACTAGATATTCTAACTGTAAAGAATTCCAGCTGCTGCCCATTTGAGCTTCTCTTTTTGCACCTTGTAGTGTTGAAGGTTCAGTGGCATGCCTCTGCTTCCCTGGGATGTCACCTTCTTGGTCACAACCTCATCATTTCTTCTTATAAAGTAGTTTATAAGGTGAAGATACAATAGGGAACAGCTGACTTTCCAATTCCAGGTTGAGTTGTGGATTGTTGGGGTTTTTTTTTTCAGTGTTATTCCAGAGCTGCTTTGTGATTTTGACACACACCCCTTTTAGGGGTTGCCTTTGGGTTTTATTTTGGAGGGAGAGGTGATGAAAGGGATTTCAAAAGCCAAGGCTTGCTGGGGAGATAAGCAGCTCTGTGTTTAAGAGCCATGCAGGAAGAGTTGCTTGTGAGAAGCTCTTAGAAGTAATTAGTGATAAGAGTGCAGGAAGGAGGAAATCTGGTTGGCAGCTGCTGCACTTCCAGCAGCACCTCTGACCTTGCCCTGGAGGTGCTTGGAAGGCTGCTGGGGGCCAGTTTGCTGCCAGAGCTGCTGGGTTTACCTGAAGTCCCTTTGAAAGAGTGAAATCTGGAAAGCTGCAGGGTGTAGCTGCTTCTTGTGTGTGTAAGAGCCCTGCATCCCTCATTCCACCTTCCTACATGTGAGAGAAGTTGGGTGGGAGGTTGGAGGACTCGTGTTTGCACTTTTTAGATGCTTAACAAGAATTCTAGGAGCAATCTTTGCCCTGCCTGGGGCAGCAGGAGAGTTGGCAAGAGCCAGCAAGTCGTTGGCTGGAGTCCAGAGCCCAGGAGAGTGGTTGGCAGGGAAGTAGGTGGTGGGATTTATTCTGACACCATTGATTTGGCTAACAGGGATAAGGGATGGAGCACAGTGCATGTTTCACCTTGCTGAGCATCTGGATTCTCTTGCCAGAGCTGTGAACTGATAACTTAATCCTTGATTGCTCCTTGCAAGCACCTCAGGCTATAGCCTCTGCAAGAACCTTTTGTCAGCCAAAAATGAGCTGGAGCTTTCCTAACCCCCTTTGCAATGCTGTTTCAGCTGCCCAATTTGGGAATTAATTTGTGGCTGGGTCACTTCACACTATCTACCTTGGAGCTTCTGCACTTGGTTCCACTACTTGTGCTTCTCTGCTGATGCCTGCTGCTGGTTATTTTTCCTTCAGCATGAATAAATGACTGGGAGCAAAAAACCCTAAAGCAACTACCAGATTGGGCTGGGGAGGTGATGGGTGTTGGTACAAGTGTTTTCATGAAGGATTTTTTTTCTACTTAAGAATAAATAAAGATCATTGGAATGAGAAGGAAGGAATAAAAGCTTCTTCAAAATTACCTTCCCCATTAAATACTTTGGGATGATCTGATTCCCCAAGTGAGAGCTTTCAGTTGGGACACAATGGGCATGAAAGAACTGCAGGGCTTTCAGGTAGCTACGTGGTGTGTTGTTGACTCAAAAACAGTGCATAAAATATTTCCTACACTTAAAAAGACCACAGGGATTTGCTGAGGTGGGAGGGAGAAAAAAGGCAGATGGGGTCAGTTCATCATGTGGACAAAAGATGAATTTAGGAAATGGAAGGGCACAGAGGAATGTGACAGTGACTCAGTAGCACTGATTTAGGAAGAATTAATTGGATGCTGAAGAAATTGATATCTGCAGAGAGAAAGAAATGGAAATGCTGAGTTTTGTACCCATTGGCTTTACTGTGTGCCCACGAGCCTGGCATCTCTCTTTCCTTTTCACTCCCAAAAAAGGGGTTTTTTTTGTGTGTGTCTCCAGTTATGATGCAGGTCTGTGTGCTCTCATGCCATTTGAGGTTGAAGCAAATACTTAATTCTGCCTAGAGCAATATGCCTTTTTGCTTTTTGATTTTTTTCCAGCAGTCTGGAGCCATTAGTAGGGCATCTATGGGACATGGGAGCTGAGCTGTCACAGTGAAGGCTTGCCTGTAATTTTCATAATATGCTGTATTTTTTCCCTTTGCTTCTCAGCAAACAGGTCAATTACTGCTTATTGCCCATCCTCATGCTGGGAAAAGAGCAGCTGATTGCAGTGGTGCTCTGAGGATGAGGGTTTCTTTTCTAGGTCAGGCAGAAGAGCAGCTTGGTGCAAAGATGTTTGGAAAGCAGCAGTCAGAGGGGCTGTGGAGGGGTCTAGGCTGCTTTGCTTAATGGCTCCTTCCAGTCTTAGTTTCTTTGGGATAACAGTTTTATTTCTTACAATCATGGAATGGTTTGGGTTGGAAGGGACCCTAAAGATCTATTTCCAACCCCCCTGCCATGGGCAGGGACACCTCCCACTAGAGCAGGTTGCTCAGAGCCCCATCCAGCCTGGTCAGGAACACATCCAGTGATGGAGCATCCCCAGCTTCCCTGGGTAACCTGTTCCAGCATCTCACCACCCTCAGAGTGAATTTATTTCCTCATGCCAGGCTTTGGAAGTTCCCTTCTAACCCAAACTAGTCTCCTAAATCAGAATAGAGCTTTTTCTCCTCCCTCCCATAGCTACAGCAAAGTAGCTGCACCAGGTTCTGAGAAAAAAAATAATATTGAAATTGACAATAGTATGGAAAGTCTGGGTACTGGCTGCTCACCAGACATTGTGGAGAGCACAGTAGTGTGGGGACATCTACGTGTTTACAAACAAAAGGATCAAGTTGTAATCCCCTTGTCAAAACAGGACCTTCATGGGATCCATGCAGTGCTGGGATGTAGTCAGGACTCAGCAGATCGTTGCCCTAACAATAAAGCAAATTTAGCTCCACACAGAGAACACTCCAAACCCACAAAGCTGCTGTTTAGCCCCAATTTTTGGCTTTTTTTTTTTTTTCTTTTGGCTATATATTTTGTGTTTTCCTAGGAGTGAGCTGGCAAAAAATGAGTTTTGTCACTAGGAACCAAGTAACCACCAACTATGCCTGGAATGCCTTGGAGCAGGGAAGGAATTTTCCAAATAACAGCAATTACTTCTGTTCCTTTTAGCTACACAAGTTTAGGCTTTGAACTGTGTCTGCTCCTTCACATGTTTTTTTCTGACGTGTTCAGGGATTTTCTTTTAAAAAGATTGTTTCTGCTGTCCAAAGAAAAAAAAAAGGAAAAGATAATTTTTGTTCAACTAGGGCAGTGTCATTTTCTTCCCAAGAGCTCAGCGTTGCTCTGGAGGTAAAATCAAGAATAATTAAGTGCTAATATTATTAATTGGAGGATTTAATCCTCAAATCAGACTCTGGTGGGACTCAATATTTTGATATCACTTGGGCTACATTCACAAATCACAGAANAGGCTTTGAACTGTGTCTGCTCCTTCACATGTTTTTTTCTGACGTGTTCAGGGATTTTCTTTTAAAAAGATTGTTTCTGCTGTCCAAAGAAAAAAAAAAGGAAAAGATAATTTTTGTTCAACTAGGGCAGTGTCATTTTCTTCCCAAGAGCTCAGCGTTGCTCTGGAGGTAAAATCAAGAATAATTAAGTGCTAATAGTATTAATTGGAGGATTTAATCCTCAAATCAGACTCTGGTGGGACTCAATATTTTGATATCACTTGGACTACATTCACAAATCACAGAATCCTTGGAGTTGGGAGGGATCTTTGGAGACCCAACCACTCCATCAATGGGGGAAGAACCCTCAAACCCCATCCCTTTCAAAGCTTTACCTCCTGAAACACTGTGGGAAAGTGGATTTTTAAGGATTGCAGGATAAAGAAGCCTGAAGTGATCAAACTTGAGCTGGTTGATATTTCCTCTCATTGTACACCCAGCAGCAGCAAAATGTGCTGCAACTTGTATTTGTCTGATATATGGAGAGAGAGGAAACAGCTTCTCAATAAGTTCTACTGTTCCTTATCAGTTGTCCCCCTGCTGTCTCTCAGTTATGTCTATGCTAGTGAAATAAGTAAATTTACTGTCTAAATTGCATTTCACCATTATCTGGCTTCCTTTTATGCCAGGAAAGATAATTCTGCAGCTGAAATGGAAATGTAAGGAGTAAAACTCTGAACGTTGCAGTGTCTTTTCTAACTCACAGCTGGCTCTTCAGAAAACTTCATTAGGAATCTTTTCTTCATATAGAGAAAAAAAAAGACTACCATTTAAAGGATGTGCTTCAGAAATATAGCTGGGCTCCAAAACTCCAAACAACTGAGTGATGATGATACAGAAATGGGAGGAGTGGGTGAGACACCAGAGCTGAGCTGCCACTCAACCACTTGGAAATCATCAGCCTGGTATTCCAATATAAAAAGACAACAGAGTAGGGGTTTGTTAGGTCCTGCTTCCCACCAAGACAACGTGAGCAGATGTCCATCTATGCCCAACATTTACCTTCCAAGATAAAGCCACAGGTTAAACTCAAAGTCTGGTTGGAAGTTTCCAGAGGAGACTCCACAGCCTCTCTGGGGAGTCTGGTCCAGGCTGTGTCACCCTCACAGGGAAGTTCTGACTGATGTTGAGGTGGAACTTCCCATGCTCCAGCTTGGATCCATTGCCCTCATCCTGTCACAGGACACGAGTGAGAAGAGGTGGTCCTGCTTTCTTGACACCCACCCTTCAGATATTTCTTGGCATTAATTAGATCCCCTCTCAGGCTTCTCCTCTCCAGACTAAAAAGCCCAGTTGTTCCTGCATCCAAAGGGTAAATGACCATGAGACATGAGAGAATGAGATGAGGTTTAACAAGGCCAAGTGCTGGGTCTTTGGTCACAAACAGCTCTCCAGGCTTGGGGAGGAGGGGCTTTTCCAGCAGAAAAGGATCTGGAGGGAATGCCAAGGTGGCCAAGAAGCCACCTTGTTCAGTAGATGGTTGGAGTTGATGATCTTGCAGGTTGGTTCCAACCTTAATGATTCTATGATAAAGTTGTGGTCTTAAGGACTGATTCCTGGGAGACACTGACACCTTTCTGCTTTAAGCCCCAAGCAGTTTTTCCCTATCAATATGTTTTCTTAGTTGAGTTTGGAGCTACTTTCTAGAAGGGCATAAAATAGCACTAATTACAGGGGAATCTGATACCCTTAGTTGTGCAATGATTCTGGAAAATTGAAAGTGGAAAGCAAAAAAAAAGAACTTATGAAGATTCACTGGGACTTTTATAATTCATAGTTACTGTTGGAATTGTTCCCTCCCCTCCCTCTTTTTTTTTTTTCTTTTATTTCCTTTTTTTTCTTTTTTAACCTGCAGCATTTGATGGTATTTTGCTATTCCAGAAACTTCTGAAAATGGTGAAATGTCATGTTTTAATTCCCTAAATCCAGCCTAGCTTTGTGCCTCTGAGCAGTGTCAGCCACGTTTATAGGGCAGATGTTGTTGTGGTCTCTGTTGGCATAGGAGATGCTCCAGGAAAAGAAAGGAAAGGAGAAAGGGGAGGAGAGGGGAAAGGAGAAGAAGGGAAGGGAAAGGATGGAGAAGAAGGGAAGGGAAAGGAAAGGAAAAAAAGAAAGGGGAAGAAAATAAAAAGGAAAAGGAAAAAGAGAAAAAATATTTCCCAGCTTCTCAGCTCATGTCCTGGGGCATCCCACCTTCTTCCTCCCATTGCCCCATCTGCCCAGTTGTGCTGTGGGCAGAAGCTGCCTGTGCTGGGTCTGATTTAGAGCATGTGCTAATTTGCCAGCTGGCTGCTGTGGCTGAGCTGTTGGGTCAGAATGGATGAGGTCTGAGCCATGTTCACCCCTTCCCAGTAGCATTTCACCTCTGCTCCTTTGCTCTGCTGTTTTCCCCTTTGGATTTGCCAAATCTCAAAGATGCTTTTGGTCAAGGTACCTTCTCTTTGCTTTGAAAGCTGAGCAGCCAGAGTGAAAACTAATGGGAGATGTTATTAAACCAGCCCCAGTGGCTATGGCTGAACAAAGCAGTTTATTGCACTGGAATATATCCTTTAGTTATTGGAGATTCTATTGGCTTTTTAATAAGAAAACCAATAGTGGTATTGAACAGATACTGATAGCTGGGAGTTGCTCTGATTTTATCTGGATTTAAATGATCTGGTTTTATCTGATCCATAAGATCTGTGAAGCCACTGGCATTTGGATAGGAAGGCAAATGTGCCCAAAAAGTTCCTTCATTCTAAGAACAGCTTCAAAAAGAAATGGTTACTCAGTTCTTGAAACAGCAAATCTTGGCAGCAGCAAATAAATTAGTAATAGAGTCACAGAATGGATTGGGTT
>VYZU01026623.1:0-35357 GCA_013401355.1 Ceyx cyanopectus | reverse complement strand
GAAGGAGAGGGCACATAAATGGGAAACCATTGACCTTTGCCATGGTCACACCCAATTTTTTATTTTTTTTTTAATAGGACCTAATGGAGTTGATTTCTGAAACCCAATATTAAATAAAGTGTAGCTTCTACTCTTGTGCTAACCCAGTAGAGGCTTTTTACTCTCTCCATTGCATCGTGGTTGCACCTGTCCTGTATCTGATGTGGGCGTGAGCATCTGAAAACATCACTTGGAGAAGAGAAGAAGCAGAAAAAGTGCACTAAAAGACCAGTTTGTTTGCTGCTGTGTGTAGGCCAAGCTCTGGAACTGCCTGTGCTTGCAGGAGACAGGAGCAGATGTGAGCATATGGTGCATAATGCAGCATGGGCAGTCAGCAGGTCAGGGAATGCTGCTTTTTCCACTAGATAAGGATCCCTTTGGACTCCTGGACAGGTCATCCTTCTTGAGATCCGAGAAGATCTTGGCTTTAGTTTTCACTTTTAGTTTTGAAAGGCCTCCCCAGAGCCACCAACACTGGGACTATTGACATAGCCTATGTATTCTACCATCTACCTGCTGTCTTATATGAAAGGCAGGTAGATCATGTCTCTCCTGGTTGCTTTCAGCTGAAACACATACCCTGCAGGGTGGCCAGTCGTGGAGGCACAAGGAGGCAGACCAGACTACCATGAGAGCATTGGATCATCCTACCTGCACACCATATACATATATAAATAGCCCCAGGTCACCTGTCACATCTGATTTCTTTTCCTGCAACAGGATACCCCACTGAGCAATGTGTCCTGAGTACCAGAAGGCCTCAGATGGTTGTATGAGCAACCAGCACACTGCAGGGAGAGCCTGGCATCCAGAAGATTGAGGTGTGGTTGGCCACCCCTAAACCCCTCTGCAGTGAGTGGTGTCATGCCAAAGACAGGGTGAATGAGTCCTGGGCCTCAAATCATCTACCCCTGCTGTGGTGGGCACAACACTTCACCTCTCTTAACTCCCTCAGCTCATTACCACGCCACGTTAGTTCAGGAGAAGGCACTGAGTATCAGTGTGGTTCTCAGGTGCTCTTTTGCTCCCCTTGCCTTGCAAAACTGCACCTTGCAAAGCCCCTGTGGGCAAGGCAGAGTGAGAAAAGCTTCCCCTCTGTCAGTTCATCCACCCCCCTGCACAGCCAGCAATTCCCCACGGGTGCCACCTCTCTGGGGAAGGTGAATGATGAGCCTCATAGCTCCTGCTTTGTGATTTCTCTCCGATTTCAGTCCTCTTCTGCCTGAGCAATAGGGTCAGCTTGGATGAGTTGTTCCTGTAAATCATCTCAGCACTGGCTTCAGCCTGACACATCAATCCCCTCCCGTCACACAGTAAAAGGTTCCCAGTCGGTCCTGGCGGTGCTGCTGAGATTGGGATGTGCCAAGAATCCTTCAGAGCATCATAAGGCCATGCAGGAAAGGCCACAGATTTATTCAGGCATCTCTTGTAGAGAAAGCTGCTTGGTTTCAAGCTTTAGGAAGCCTTAGCTGGATGAGAGCTTGCGGGTGGCTTGGAGCTGCCCAGAGACTGCTCTGCACTGACTGGGAAGCAACTGGGAACAGTCCAAGCTGCTTAAATGGGCTTTGAAGAAGTGGAAACACAAAGCCCTGCAAAGTTTCTTCACTGACCTCCTGGCCAGATTCTTGATTAAAAAAGAGGGTCTTCCGTGGTGGATCTGGGCACTTGTAGGCTCTGCTGAGAAGGGATCTGCATTCTGAATCTGGCCTTGTTAGCAGCTCTAGGGGTAGTTTGGTCAGCAGGATTTCTGGGCAGGATGGGTTTTTTTCCTTCCAAATGACAGACTGGGTGGGATTCATGGCTGCATGGACCACATGTGGGTAGGAAATTCTCATCAGCATGTGCAAAAGGAGGCGAGAGGAGTGGGGAGAAGGGCAGCAGGAGTCCAAACAAGAAGCAAGGGTAAAACCTTCTCCTCCATGGAGCTGAACCAGGGGAGCCCTGGGTACTCCACGTGTGTTGACCACAGAGTGAATGAGGGCTGGGTTGAACTGGCATGGATGTGCATCTCACCAGTGACCTGATCCAGAGGAGCCCAACAGACTTCTGACCTCTCCACGTTTGCACTGCTGCTNCACAGTAAAAGGTTCCCAGTCGGTCCTGGCGGTGCTGCTGAGATTGGGATGTGCCAAGAATCCTTCAGAGCATCATAAGGCCATGCAGGAAAGGCCACAGATTTATTCAGGCATCTCTTGTAGAGAAAGCTGCTTGGTTTCAAGCTTTAGGAAGCCTTAGCTGGATGAGAGCTTGCGGGTGGCTTGGAGCTGCCCAGAGACTGCTCTGCACTGACTGGGAAGCAACTGGGAACAGTCCAAGCTGCTTAAATGGGCTTTGAAGAAGTGGAAACACAAAGCCCTGCAAAGTTTCTTCACTGACCTCCTGGCCAGATTCTTGATTAAAAAAGAGGGTCTTCCGTGGTGGATCTGGGCACTTGTAGGCTCTGCTGAGAAGGGATCTGCATTCTGAATCTGGCCTTGTTAGCAGCTCTAGGGGTAGTTTGGTCAGCAGGATTTCTGGGCAGGATGGGTTTTTTTCCTTCCAAATGACAGACTGGGTGGGATTCATGGCTGCATGGACCACATGTGGGTAGGAAATTCTCATCAGCATGTGCAAAAGGAGGCGAGAGGAGTGGGGAGAAGGGCAGCAGGAGTCCAAACAAGAAGCAAGGGTAAAACCTTCTCCTCCATGGAGCTGAACCAGGGGAGCCCTGGGTACTCCACGTGTGTTGACCACAGAGTGAATGAGGGCTGGGTTGAACTGGCATGGATGTGCATCTCACCAGTGACCTGATCCAGAGGAGCCCAACAGACTTCTGACCTCTCCACGTTTGCACTGCTGCTCTCTGGCAGCTCACATCCACAGTTGTGTGAATGCCACACCTCCAGGTGAGGAAAGCATCCAAAACAAGCATGTATTTGGGGTGGAAAGACCTCACAGTGCCCCTTCATCAAGGCCTAGTGACCAGACCCTGCTCATGCTCTTTGTGGAGCACCACGATGTGTGTTGGACACAGTGCAGAATGACTGCTTGCTCACAGCCACACCAGTTCAGGTCCTTCCAGGTCCTGTGTCTGCTCACAGTTCTGCATTTCAGGAGCTCTGTGGTTCCCAGATACAGCTCACATTTGGTGTGGGCTGCAGCTCATATGTTCTTTCAGCTTTTTGTTTGCTCCTAGCCAATCAATCGTGTCTCCATTTTGATGGTGCCAATGCTGGATGGACGTTGCTACACTATTTTTTCTCTGTTTTGAGTTGCTGAGATGGGTTTTCTCCTACTTGGTTTGTTGTTTGTTTGTTTTCCAGTTTGAGATGGGGATGATCTTACTCTTTCCTTTTTATCTCTGTTTTTTTTTAGGCTGACTCCTACTCAGGATCTGCAATATTGATGGATGTCCTGGCAGGGGCAGTTGTAGGGCCACACAGAAGGGCTACTGGAGAGCACTGTCAAAAAATGAACATCTCCATCATGACTAGGAGCATCTGCCCTTACAGCCTGATTCTAAACGTCACATATATTTCATGGAGGAATGAGAGCATGGCAGTACCACATGACCAATCAAAACAGCTCTGATTTCAGATCTGCAGTACTCCCAACAGAGTTAGCAAATGAGTTGCAGACCAGGAACTATCTGCAAATAGTTTCCAATAATGAATTGAGGTGCGAAAGCTGCAATCTGCTCCTAGACAATCTGTAAACAGAGGGAAGGAAAATTCACCAAAATAAATTATTCATTTCAGATTACTTTCCTAGCTCATGTCTCAACTTGAAATCCTCCAGGGCCTGCAGAGATTTCCAGGGATGCTCCTATACCTTAGGCAGTGCTGTGCTGGGGGCAGGCACAATGATGGTGAGGCAGATAAGGGTGTCCTGTCACCACCTTGCCAGCACTTACTCCTTCCAGCTGATGTGGGTGCACTGCAAACATCAACCAGCTCCATGGATTGCCCAGAGACAGGGAAAGTCAGGCTATTCCAGGCCAAAAATTGCTTTCTTGCCTCTTCTCCCTGATAACAAGAGAGAGAAGAAGGAAGGGGAACCACCCTGGAGCAGGAACCAAAGCAGAGGTGGGATGGGGAATAGCAGGAAAGGAGAGCACACAGCTGAGGGATAGAGCAGGGCAAGCTGGAGGTGAATTATAACTTTAAGCTGGACCAAATCATGAGGGACATACAGATGTGCCCCATCATGGCATGCCCTGAATAAGGGCACGTGTGCTGGGTGCTGGAGCCCACTTGTATGATAACCAGGAACTGCAGCCAGACATCCTCTGGACATCTTCCAGCCTTAGGAGAACAAAATGGCCTTTAGGAAGGCTGAGTTGCCTGAAACTAGCTCAGTGTTTCCTGAGGGCACATCTGACCTGGCAACCACTAACCTTGGGCAAAGGGGAACTGTGAGCAGGCTGTGTTTGGATGATGTGAGGGATTCAGTGGCCCATGCACTCTTTCTGATGAGCTTAGGGCTTGGCTTGACTTGATGCATGAGAAATTGGCTAAAGAGCAGAAAAACTGTACATGGTAAAGAGAAACATATGGAGCTGGAGGAAGGTGCAAGATAGGAAGCTGGGATATGGCAGTGATTATTTGTTCAGTCATCTGCAAAGACTGTTCCTTCTGAAGTGGATGTTTGTGGGTCCTCTCATTCATCCTGAACTGACCAGGTTTAATTAGTTTTGTCATTTTGATGGTTGGTGTCCCATGGATCTCCAGGTGCCTCACTCTGGCTCTTTTGTTTTCTCCAAAAGCTGTAGTGCAGCCACAAGCCTTCAAAACCCAACATGTGTAACAGCAGGCTGGACTGGAGTGAATTAAGGTGTTTCATGGAAAGGTGAGAGGCACTTTTGTTCTTCTTTGATTAGAATTAAATAATTAAAGTTCCTGTGCATGTTTTCCTGAAAGCATAGTGTGTGGGATATTGAGCTGCCATATAAGAGTGCAAAGATCACAGAAGAATTTTCCATCCCTCGTCATCCCAAACTGGGCAGAAGACTGGGGAACAATTTGTTGCTTACAAAAAAAGAGGATTTTAGATTAAATGTGACCCCAGCCAACGTTTGGAGAGAATCCATGGCAAGCTGGACTTTTTCAAATGTTATTTTCTGTCCTAAAACTTGCTGTGTGTTCAGGGGAGTACAGTAATACTTGAAGCAGTGAGCTCAATCAAATCTGGTGGCTTTGTCCTTGATCCATTTTGGCAGTTATTGTCCCAAACTACTGTGATGATCCTAAATGACAGTGTCTGGCCTTTTGGAGCTCCCAGTTTTCCAGCCCAGCTAGCACTGATCTCCAAACCACATCATTACTGCTGCATTAGCACTGCTTGGGACCACAGTGATTTTTTTCAGGAAGATATTCACTGGTACTACTGAGGCTTTACAAAGAACCATTGCAGCTTTAAGAAATAACCTCCAAAAAAATAAATAAAATATTTAAGAAATAACAAAAATGCTGTCTTAACACAGGCTTTACTAACATCACTGTCAAGGCAGTGCCACTTGGTCATGTCTCCTTTCATATCTCAGTTTAGAGGCTGAAGAGATGACTAAAAGCTTATTCTTGCACATTGTGTCCCTAGGAAAAAAAAAATGAAGTGCCCACGTACTTTCCTAAAGAAAGTGGTTTTCAGGAAAAGACAGAAAGCTGGAGGTAAACAAAATGCTTCTCTGTGGGAAGACTCAGTGTCCCATGGAAATCACTTCTTTTCATTGAAAAAAAAATGGACTCTCTGCAAACCAGCTGCTCAATTTGGAGTCCAAACAGTGGCAGGGAGAATTGTGAACCTAATGCCCCTTGTTCCCATCCTCTGGAAATGCAGGACTCCTTGAGGCCATGCTGCCCACTTCTTGTCCAGGTTAAGACCCTCAGGGGCACTCACTAGCTGCTCATCAAGGTTAAGTGACCCAGTGCATCAGAAGAGATTAAATCCAACCATGAATGCTGGATGGGAATGAGACATCTACTTCATCTCCAGCAAAACCCTGGAGAGAAAAAACCCACATTACTGAAGGTTCTCCACAGTTTCCCCCATGACATACATCTTTTCCCTGTCTCCTGGCTGCTGATGTTTTGTGCCTAAGGATTGGCAACTTGAGGACACTGATTTGGCTTTTCTTGCTGCAGAGACCTCAAAGCACCAGAGAGCACCTTGCAATTTAGAGCTTCAGAAGCTCTAGGGAGCTGCTGCAGGTATTACAGCTGTGCCTTGGTGTGGACTCAGGGCATCTTGCTTTTCCTCAAGTGCAAACACACTCTGCTGGCATTTCAGGTGCTCTCCATGGGCTGTGAATAACAGTGCTCTGCAGCTGCATGCTGAGGAAAACATCCCGTTGGAGGAATACTCTTCGTGCAAGTGGAAGAGTGTTTGCACAAGGGCTATGTTCAGGTGGCCAGAGCAGGCCATGTTTGAACTGAGGTGCCATATGGTGCAGAGACTGTGCTGTCCATTACTTTGCAATGAAATAATATTTTGCTTTACGATTGTTTGCAATTAGCCTCCTGCAGCAGATGAATAATCTGCTCTTGTTGATTCGACAGAGACGTTGTTTGGAAAGGGGACAAATGGCACGTTCAGCCTCACCCAGCAAGCAGAGGCATTAAAGGAGAGAAATACGGGCACACCAGTCATTTGCAGCAACAACTCCAGCACATTTAGCAATGCTTGGCATAAAGCAAGGGGGGGAAATTAGCAACAAACAGAGGTTGGAGCATCCACAGATCCTGCTGCTGCAAAGCAGGGTTGGCAACCAGAGCGTGGCTGGAGAGAGGGGGTGATGGAGGGGATGGGGCAGAGCCCCTGCCCCAGGCTGCTCTTTAGTCTGAAGTGTGACAGCCAGCAGCACTGCAACCCCTGTGGGAGAGCTGCTTTCTCTCAGTCAGGAGCTAGAAGCCATTTTCAGAAGAAGAACAGATTTTGGTTGGGAGGTGAGGGAAGCGGACGGCCAAGAATAGAAGGGAACAGTGGGCGGAATTCTGACTCCCTGCTGCATTCAAAGTAAAGTACGGGACAAGTTACAAGGAAACAGCGGCCAGACCTGAGGGGGGAGCTGGAAGAGAAAAATTCATCCCGGCAGGGTGGTGGTGATCTGACTGTGCTGCCCCAGAGGATGCAAGGGAGCATCAGTGCAGGCACGTTGTTAGAGCAGCACAAAGGTGGGATGCATCACCACGCTTGTCTCAAGCAAGGCAGAGAGGTACAAATTATAGTCCTTTGATTAGGGATTATAAAGGGGAGATGTGAAGCAGGAGAAGATGATCCTGGGTGGCAGTGGTGAAGTGGATCTTAAGCTCAACAGAGCTGAAAAAAAAAAAAAAAAAAGCAGAGAGAAATAATTCAAGTCACCCGTAGTCGATTGCTATCAAAACATAACATTAAAATAAAATAAATATATAAATATCTATGTCTATATTACAAACCGATGCGCTCTGCTAAGGCAGAGAACTGCAGAGCTCAGCTTAACGCCATCTACGCGGTGAGAATAGGAATTGCACGAGGCCACACCGGCGCGGGAGGGATGGATGGATGGAAGGATGGCGAGGACCACACGCTTTCTGCTCCCCTGTTTGCCGCTGTCCCTTCAAAGCGCAGCGTGTTCAGCGGCACACGCACCGTCTGCGTGCTGATGGTGAGGGGCATCAGGTCCAGCAGCCCCAGGTTGGGAGAGAAGTGCACATGCCAGGCAAGACAGCCCCGAGCATCTCTGTGCTGCAGGACCTGTGATTCTGGCTTCTTTTCTCCACGAGTGGTACCTGCAGGGCAGGGGGCTTTGCCCACAGTCTGCTGGAAATAACCACTTCTGCTGTATCTGCTCTAGCCTGGGCACAAGCTGAAGCAGTGGAACACAGGCTGGAGGTAGAAGGCAGTGTTAAAAACGTGCTGTTGCCTTGGGCATCTCAGGGATGATGGGCACAGCTGAAGGGGTCTTCCCTGTTAACTGGTGTGGAATGGAGGAACCGTGGTGCCAAGGATACCCATGGGCAGAGTTGCATCTGACAGACAACAGGAGTGATGCCCAGGATGCAGTGCAGGAACAGGGCAGCTATGAAGGAGACCAGCCCCTGTGATCCCCAGGCCACCCCTTGCAGATGCTGGCATGCAAAGAAGAGCAATCAGGGACAGGAGGGCTCAGCATCTCAGTAAAGGAAACTTCTTCCCCTGAACTTCAGTGGGGAGATGCCCTACCTCTGCTCCTGCACATCACATCTGGTGAGAAGAGCTGCCCTGGGGGCAGGGACACTCCTACTGGACACGTGGGGGACCATGGTGGTGGAGGACTTACCCCTGCTACTGCTCAGTGCCCTAGGAGCAGGGCAGGAGTCACTCCTGATTCCTCATTCCTCCTCCTCAGGTTCTTCCAGAGCCCAAAGCCCCTCTGGCCCCTTTAGCTAATGCAGCCACCTTAATGCCCTTCCCACATTTCAAAGTTCTGCCTCCTCCTTTGGTGATAGTTGGTTCTATTTCCACCTCTGCTGCAGTCCCATAGTTGTAAGGAGCCAAGGACAGAAACTGCATCCATGAAGGAGCCCATAAGAGGATGCATCCCATCAAGCTTTAGCTCCTCTTGTGTTCACATCAAAACTGCAGGAGGGCAGGGGCATGGGACCAAGCAGACCCCCAGCAGCTGGTCTGTGTGTCTTGTTGGTTGGCTCACCTGCACTAACCCTGGCTGAGTTCCCATCAAAGCAGCAGGGCAAGGCCTCATGTGAACACTCCTCTGCAGGCTGGGAAGTTCTTGCACCACTGCTTGAGTGTGGAAGGACCTTTAACGTCTGGATGGACCTTGGGGCTGCTCTCTTCCTCAGGTTTCAGAGGGCCTGGGAATCATGCAAACAACTTGTTGTCACACTAAAGCAATGGAGAAACCATCTCTGAAAGGCACCTTCCTGTTTCTGTGTGATAATGTGTGTCTGAAATGCATCAAATCGTTTCAGAGTGAGGAAGATCATTGGGTAGGTTTACCAAAATTCACTTGAAAAGCTGTTTCAAAGCATTACAAATGTAGCTTGCAAATATCTGGGAAGTGTTTGCTGTTCTCATAGAGGAGTGGGTGGTTGGTGCCTTTCTGCAGTGCTCCCAAGGAGCTGCTGTGAGTATCAGAGCTTTGCAAGCCACATTTCTGAAGTATCCCTGAAATGACAGCCCTGCAGCCTTGCACATCACTGGAGAGGGAGGGTGAGCTTCAGGAGGACAGGAAAGTCTTTTTAAGTCAGACTGAATATCATCTCACCAGCCCTTCAACTCACAGTCCCAAGAGCATTTTTTTCCCTTTTAAATTGCATAAAGTGTCTGATGAGCTGCTGCAGAGCTCATGGCTGGGGTGTCCTCCAGACTAGGGGTGCTGATGCCTTGGAAAATTAGAAAACCAGGGAAGGGGACTCCCTCAGCATCTGCTGTCAGCATCTGGTGGACAAGGGAAGAGCTGTGGATGTCATCTCTCTTGACTTCAACAAGGCCTTTGACACCATCCCCCACAACACCCTCCTTTCTAAGCTGGAGAGATCTGGGTTCAATGGGTGGACTGTTCAGAAATGGGCTGGATGGTGGCACCCAGAGAGTGATGGTTGATGCCTAGATGGGAAAACATGACCAGTGGTGTCCCTCAAGGGTCCATACTGGGACCTGTGTTGTTTGGGATCTTCATTAGTGACATTGAGTGCACCTTCAGCAGGTTTGCTGATGATACTGTAGTATCAGGACAAGAGGCAATGGCTTTAAGCTAGAAAAGGGTAAATTTAGTTTAGATATTACGAAAAAATTCTTTAATCTGAGGGTGCTAGATCACTGGAATGGGCTTCCCAAAGAGGTGGTGGAGGCCCCATCTCTGGAGACATTCAAGGCCAGGCTTGAGGAGGCTCTGAGCAGCCTGAGCTCATTAGAGATGCCCCTGCTAATTGCAGGGGGGTTGGTCTAGATGCCCTTTGGAGGTCCCTTCCAACCCAATACATTTTATGATTCTATGTTCTTGTGGCAGCCTCCTGGGCCAGTTCCACCTTACAGGGAGGTACAAAGTTCCACATGGCTTTGCCTGCTGCCTCCAGTTGGTCCTTTTGAAACAGTTCTCAGAGGGGGAAATTCCTGAAGCTGCTGCCAACTCATGGTGGCTACCACCCAGATGTGAAGGGGGGTTTCCCAGGCAGGTCAGACTGCAGGTAGGTGGACTCTGAAAACCTGGGCATTTGGAGATCCCTAAGGGATGTCTGCAACCATCTTCCAGCCAGGCTTTGGCTGCTCTCTGCACCACATGGGTGACGAGCAGCCTGTCTGGCTCACAGCTCCTGACAAACACAGCTCCCCGTTCACTTTTAATAACAACGAGCAGAAAAGGAACGATGAAAATGGATTTTTTTTTTTCTTTTTTTTTTTTTTTTTTCCCCTTCCTTTTTCAGGAAACCTGGCAAGATATCAAAATCCTCCACTGCCACTCTGTGCCTGGAGAATGTTGCTCTTCCACATGCTCCTTTGCCAGGCCTGGAGCAATTGCAGCTCTTCTTCTCAGTGGCTGAACTGGCAGTGTAAGCGGGAGGAGAAAGCTTGGCTATCAGTCATCAGGAGATACTAATCACTCCCACGGAGGTGTTTACTGGAGGGGCGTGCGTGTGTCTGCCTGCAACTGCCTGTGGGAGATGGGAGATGAACTGCCATTAGAATTGCAGATCGTGCACTTGTTAGCCAAGTGCCAAGACCCTGCTTTACAATTTGCTAATAATAAAGCATTTGTTCCCAGGAAACAAACGCCCAGATTTATGTCTTACTCACAAAGGACTCCAATAGATATATTGATACCCTGTGAATCTGCAGCAGGGAGAGATATTGAAAAGCTGCTGTTTACTCGACTCCATCAAGCTCCTCCATCGATAACTGGGAGGCATTTATTTCACTATGGATAGACCACTTAGAATTGCTAACTCTCCGTTGCCAATACATCCCATATTTAGGGTTATTATATCACCATAAAATAGCTTTATGGAGCTATGAATATAGGTGCACATCAATATCCACTACTGCAGCCACTGCTGATCTGTCTACCTGACAGTGCTGGGAGAACCCAGGCAAGTCCTGAAGCCCAGAGGATGGGGAACAGAGGTTTTAGGAGATGAATACACAAAGGAAGAACTCTTGGTGCCTTTCACCTCCCTGGGTGAAGAGCCCAGCAATGCCTCCCCTCTGGAGAGAGCCAGCGTGCACCCGATCTTCCTTTGGCACTGGTGACTCAGTTTACCAGCACTGATGCTCTTGGGCTGGCCAGGAAGCTGCCAGGCACCTGAAAACAACTACAGGGGTCTAATCTTCCTCTACAGCCATGGCTACAGTCATGGTTAGGGTGCTAGCCACAGCATGTGGGGCTGGAGGATGGATAGGATGTTGGAGAACAGTTACTTGTTCTCCTGTCAGCTGGTACTCTGCTCTGGGATCATTTTCCAGAAGACCTCAGCTCCCAGCATGGAGAAAAGGACCTCAGGTGTCAGCAAGAGGAGTTTCTTCTACAGTGTGTGTGAGTCTTGGACACAGGAAGGACTCGCAGACGATGCTGCTGGGATTCCATTGGAGGGTTTGCACCATCCACAGCCAAAACACCCATGAAGCTCTGGGCTCTCCCTTCCCACCCCATTGAAAACCTCACCCCACGTTCAGGCACAGCCTTATTTCTTGGTGATTCACTAAACCGGCTCCCCAGGTGGCAGCTCTGGGTGCACAAGGCAGTAACTGCTCCCAGAACGGGCCTCTCTGAGGCTGTATTAGGCACTGCAGCTTCCATCCTCTGTTCCGTTTTAGCTGCTAAATAATGCACTAATGGAAAAGGAAACCTTAGCCAGGGCATCTAGATTAAGATGCAGAGCAACCACAGCTTTTAGCTTTAATTTTCTGGCTCCAAGTGATGCATTTCATGGCTTTATTTCTACATCTGCATGGATTTTCTCGCCTGGGCTTTCCAAGAAGAGAGGAAACAATTTTTTTGACTCTAGCACTTGAACCTTTGCTGTAACATTTTCCCTCACAATATTTTTTTTTTTTTGCTTTGCAAGGAAGCTGCTGAATCTAAGACACAAAATGCAGGCAAAGCATGGGAAAGGCTGAGAGGTGCCTTCAGCCTTGTTAGAAATCTCTCTTAAGCTGCTACAGCTCTTTGATATATTAACACTGTCAATCTATCTACCTTTCTGCTCACTGATGTCTTCAGCTTTGAGGGGGAGTGGCCTTTTTCTTTATGACCTGAGATATTTTTTTTTTATTCTGACTATTAAATTAATAATTAGTGCTTCATTTACCCAGGACCTCCAATGCCCAGACAGTATTGATTTATCAAAGATACTACAGTGGAAAGATGGAGCCTCTTTCATTGAAGTTTTGGGCAGAAAGTCATCAGGGCTTCTTAGCTATTAAAAGGTACATTTCCCGTGCTCCCAGTCAGGAAAGTAATCAGGCTGGGGAGAGAGGAGCCAAGGAGGGTGGATTGCTGCCTCTCAACTGATGAACTGCCTCTGGAGAGGGCACTGGAGCTGGTAGCTCCCCAGGGCTCCCATTCCCAGCATGGCATTGCCATCATGTTTCTGCTGCTCTTCTGATCCTCACGGGCAGCTGAGAATCCTTGGGGCAGAAAGCACCTTTCCTGCTGCCTAAGGGGGGTTCCAGGCTCAGGACACCCCCCAAGGCTGGGCAAGGAATAGCCAAACTCACCTGTTTTGCTTGTGATTCCTCTGGAGAGTTCTCAGCTGCTGCTGGGAAGATGAGTAAAGGGATTTAGCTAGGGAAAGTAGCCTTAATTACCTTTCGCATGTAATAATTGCTCTTCTTTCTCCTTAAAACCAGAATGTAACTCACCACCATAAACTGGCTGGTTTAATCCCATGCATTCGACAATTCTTTTATTTGAAACGTGTGTTTAAGAAATAATAAAGCATCACTAAGAAATCATAGCAAGCCTAAACGAAGAGGCTGACAGCCACCAAAGCAAGAGACAAGAAGTCATCCACCCCAGCACAAGCATCCACAACCCAGCACAGGATACCTCCTATCAATTCCTTTCAGAGTCAGGTTGCAGAATACACCCAAAGCACCAGAGTACACCTGGAGTTCAACCCCCTGGGATTATATTAAGGGCATGAGAAGAGTGAAGGTTCAGCAGGAGGCTCTGCTCAGCTCAGCTGGAGCTGGAATGTGGGAAGGATGATGCTCTGAGGAGCTGTGCTCGGGGCACAAATGCTTGAGCAGAGAGCATGACTTGGAGTGGCAGAAGCAGCACGTTGGCACAAAGAGCTGCACAGAGGATAAGCAGACTTAGCAGGGCTTTTGCCCACAGCTGTCCAGCACAAGGGAAAACATATGTGAAAATAAAAGGTCTTTACAAATAATCTTAACTCTAATCTGTAGCTGCAAACTCTCTCATGACACGTCCTCTCTGGGTCACAGCAGGGACTGGGCCATTGTCAGCCTGGGCATCTGGGATACAAATTGCACACGTTTACAGCACACCAACTGGGAGGCATTTAAGGGATTAATGGACCTATCCATGGCAGCTGATCATCTTTCCATGGAAGAACAGTTCCCAGTGCAGTGTGGTTCCACCAGCAGAGAGAGGTTAGCCACTGCACTAGGCTCTCAGGGTTTGTGTTGGGGTTGTCTCTCCCCATGGTGCCTAGCAGGAGAGTGTCTCCACACACCCCAATATCTAAAAGCATCTCCCATGCTGCTGTTGCCACCAGCAGTGGATCAAAAGTCTGCATTTTTCCTTCTGCACCTCATGGATGCTTTGTGAGATGGGGTTCCCAGCTGGGAAAGCATCCTTCCTTCCCCTGCTCTGCTTTCACACTTCCCCAGGAGCCAGCTCTGCCCTGCCAATCACTTCTGCACCACAGCTCTGACCAACTGTGAAGCCCTGAGCAGGGGAAAAGGAGGGACCAGGCTGTTAACAGAGTTGTGAGCAAACGATGCTACTGGAAACATTGAAATTTCATAAAACAAGAGAAAAAAAAAACCACAAAAAAACCAACAAAACCTTGAATTCTGAAGCTGATTGAACCAATATTAATTTAAATCTATTTTCAAAGACGGGCTCCTGCACTTGGGGCATTTCTTAGACATAAGAGGCAGCAACTCTGGCAAGAGGGGATCCGAGCAGCATCCAGGATGGGCTCCAAATAGGAAGCTTTTCCATTCTGGCCTCATCATCCCAGATGGACTCAGGACCTCCACAGGCTTATGCAGAAGCTAGTCCCCAGCTGGTGCGTGGTGCAGACAACGCTGCTCATTTTCTGCTTCAGGGACCCTGGTTGCTGCCATCAGGAGGGTCAACACAAGTCCTACAAATAGTCCAAACAGCTTGGAGTTAAATTTACAAATGTTTGTGGCTACTGGGGAGTTGCTTTATCTTTTATCAAGACAGCAGCAGGGTTCAGCTGCAGGAAAGAAATGAGAAGAGGACAGAAGAGAAAAAAAAAAAATCTGTAAAATTCAAGGATGTTTGCATCTAAAATAAAAATCTAATTATTTTTAAGTTAATTTATTCTTTTTGAGGATTTTTGATTTATAATTTTTGAACTCCTAGGTTGCCTGGGCTTTCCCAGGGTAAAGAAAACCCCTTGGTATTCTGGGTAAGTAGCAAAGAGAAATGGGATTTACTCGTGCAAATCTGTGCATCTTCCATCTCTCTCCAAGCACCTGAAAGTGCATCCCCCAACAAAGCAATCCTGCTGATCCCACTATCCTAAATACCTGTGAAGTATTCCAGATGCTAAACTTGACCCAAAACCCCCAAAATTTCTGTAAGTACCAGAGGACCATTTCATTTTTACTAGTGTACAGTAAATTTGGGGATCACAATCAACACTGGAATGAGTCCCTGCTCTCTGTCAGGGCCACACCTCTCACCCTGCTCCTCCCTGGGAGGGATCCTGGTGGTTTGCTGGACCATCAGCAGCCACTTAGAGTGAAACAGCTTGATCCACGAGCATCAGAGCAGGACATCCATCCCCTGCTGACTTGAGGAAAAATATTTCCCATGTGGCCAGCACTGGTTTGTAGGAACAAAGGTGTTCTCTGTCAACAGGACATGGGATTTGGGTCAAAATGGCACCTTGTTGCTAGAGAAGAGTGACCAGCAGCACCCTGACAGAGCTTGGAAGGACCTCCCCATCCACCTCACCTCCAGAGTACACCAGCCATGCTGGGGGGATGTCCAAGGAATGAGAGGAGAAATGGAAATACTTCATTTCTCCCTTCTGCATCCATGGAGATGCAAGAGAGAAAAAAAATGGAGTGTTTTCATTGCTGTTGCTCCTCAGCACCTAATACAGCAAAAATCCCCTCATGCTGCTCCACTGCTTCCTCTTATCCTCAAAGGGCAAGAGGAGAAAGATGGGGATCACTTCTCTGGGATGCTGTCTGTGGAAATTCGAGCACTGAAACCACTCAAGAAACAGGAAAATATTTGCTTGAAAAGATAAACTCTGGCCCTCTAGAAAAAAAAAGTTTCAGAGAAGAAGAAGTCAGAATATCTCATGACTGTCAACTGCAAAGAACTGATTTGTTTTCATTACTTATTTTCCTTACTTGCTTGTATTATTTTCCAAGTTTTCATTGCTGTCAATTGATCCTTTTTACACATGTTTTACAGATTAATTTGTTCCCCCTTTGCCTTTTCTTCTCGATTTTATCTTCTTTTAGCAAAAATTTCCCTATTTCCAGATCATCTCCTGTCTTGTCACTGATGCAGCTTTCAGGATGACAAGTCTATCTCCTCCTTTCTATTTCTTATCATCTTTAATTTCCTCCTCCAAGCTTTCTCTCCCATTAAACCAGGTCTGTGCTGAGGCCACTGTGGCTTTTCTCACACAGAGGGACCAAAATAAACTTGATGGGTTCGGAAGGTTTATTTTTTTTTCTTAGTCAGTTTGGGTTTTTGAGTTTTGTTTTGTTTTTTTTTTTTACAAGCAAACCAGAAATCTTTGGTCCATTCAGGCTAATTCTTGGAGGGTTTTTTCAGATGATCATGGGAAGAAAATGTTCAGAAAGGCACCCAGCTGGAGCAGTGAGAGCTGCTGTCGGTGCTCTGGGAAATAAAGCAGTTAAGGACATTTGGAATAAATGTCAAGAAATTGCAAGAAGAGTCACCTGCTCATTATTTTTATAACTTCTTCCTGAAAGAATGCTTCTTTAGGTAGCAAATGAGGGTGTCGTGAGAAGCATAAATGTCATGTATTTCTTTTTTTTTTTCTTTTTTTTTCCCCTGAATTCACACCAGGCAGAGGCATCTGCCTGTTACAAGTTTCTGATAATGAAGGGCATGTAATAGTGACCCCACATAGCACGAGCAAGCCCTGTTTAACATGCTCCCTCTTCCCTGGGTGTTCATTACCAAGCTGCCTGTGCCTGATGCAAACACAGCCAGCCCATGATTGCTCTGCTTCTTAGCTGGGGCTCACTTGAGCAAGTTGAGAGCTTTGGTCTTCCAGGGAATACGTTGACACTCGAAGCACTTGTGTATTTATTTGAAGTGGTTTTCAGAGTGGGAGGGTCGTGGTCAATCAATATGATGCAGCTGGACTTAGGGAGAAGGAGGGAGGAGCATCTCAGTTCTCTCTGTCCTGAAGATGTTGGTAAAGATGTGGTATCTGTTTGATCCAGGTATTAGTGGCAGAGGAATGTGGCCATCACTGGGGTTATAAGGCCTTTCCCAGGCAGGCAGGAGGCAGTTGGGTGTGCAGGGAAAGGGGGATTAAGACCCAAATGTCAGCAAAATGCAGGGCTCAGCAGACTCCAGAGCTGGCTGAGGACCTGGAGTCTGGAAAACAGCCAGACACAGGTTGTCCCATCTCATACCAGTGAGATGCTCCCATGGTCGTGCAGCTTCTAAAGCCTCAGCAGCTCCTCTTCTGTCTGTCATCTGGTGCCAGGTCTTTGTTAAACAGTGATGATAAAATGGAAGATGTTTGGAAGATATTTTCTTTGTATTATTTATTCAAACATTTCCCACTTTTCTCCCAATTCCACTGCGTTTCTCAGCTAATCTTTCCCAGATTTCTGACTTGGGATTGCCATGATTTCTGTGCTTTTTCCTTCAGACTTGTGAGAGCTGCTCCCTGCCCTGCAGCCCATTGCACAGAGACTCGTGCTCCCTCACCCAGGGAAAGGGCTCCTGGCTGCTTCCAGGCAGCGTCTTCAAGTCACATTATTCAGCAGGGACACTGATGCAGAAGATGGCTTTTTCAGCAGGAAAAACCTGGAAAATTTTGGAGGTGACCTGCCCATATCATGACAGGAATACACATCCTTTTTTCCTCTACTCTACATTGCACTACCAGTTATTTTAGAAACAGAGTTTGTTGGTTTGGGTTTTTTTTTTTCTGTGCTCCTCAGTCTGCCCCATTCCCAGCCCCTTTTGAGAGTGAGACAAGCACTGTTTTGCCCCCTGCTAGGAAAGAGATCGATCTTCTTTTCTGATGGCAATGGCATCCCCAATCCCAACAGTTTTAGTTGGGGTCTGGTTCACAGGCAGAGAGAAGAAAGCCACCCATCTCCTCCTGGAACTTCATAAACACAGATGCTCCAGTGGCAGTTCTGGGGCACTCTGGTCCCCAGGAGATGGGGAGGGGAAAGGACTGGCAGCATTTTCCCATAGCAGAAGAGGAAGAGGTACAGGAAAGAGACCAAATGCCTCACTGTTACTTCCAAGCAGAAACTGTCTCCTTTGTGGATGACAGTAGAAGCCAACAGGGTGTTTGTTTTCTAATCCAGCTCTGCATGGGACTCCTTCTCTTGGAGAGGCAGAGACTTGAGGGAGCAATGTGCTATTGTCTGCATCTGTGATGTAGCCTGTAGGTGGGAAAACATGTTCTGTGGGTAGGAAAACTCCCACTGTGTCTTTTATTCAGCAGAAAACATCAACAACTGCAGCTCTGTTGCCTCCTGACACAGTCAGGAAGCTTCTTGCTTGCTTTTGGACCTCTTGCCAATGTTATAGCAGGGGAGATTCAATGACAGTGGCCTTTGTGTCCACAAAGATGTCTTCTAGACCATGGCCCTGAGCAAGAGCTGAAAAAAAACCCACGTGGTGCACACGGTCAGTGTGAGCATGTCCTGGCAGATCAGCTCTGAGAGATTCAGACCTGCTTCCCAGCAACCCAGACCTGATGCCACCAGGACACCTCGATGCCCACAGTTGTTTCAGTGACAACAATTGTGGAGCTAATTCAGGAGAGGTGATATTGGGCCAGCAGCCAGCAGGAGCAGACTGCAGGGGCAGTACAGTGAGGGACAAGGATGGGTTTGTACCCTCTGCCCTTAGCCAGGCTTGTGGGGTGCACATAATATGATGTGAGTCAGCAGCAGAGACAACCCCAGCATGTGCTCCCTTATTTTGTCACACACAGCCCATCACATTACACAGAGATGGGTGGTCCCCTCACCATCCCCAGCAAGGAGCTGAGCAGGCAGCCAGGGGAGTGATAGGGAGCTTGTGCCTCCCATCACAGCTCCACCTCAGGCAAGGAGCTCGTGGTGACTCCTCTCATTAGCACTAATCTCATTAGGGATGAAGGCCAACCACAGCTTTTGTCCGCTGATGGAAAAAAAACCCCAAACATCTTAAATTTCCACCTCTGCCCACACATTCCCTTTCCAAGCTCCCTAATTCCCCCTCTGTGGCTGCTTCAGAGGAGGCTGCTCCCACACTGGCCCAGTCCCAGCACCTACTGGGACACCCCAGGATGCAGCTGCCTGGGTCAGCATCGTTCCCAGCCTGGGCAGGGCTGACAATGTAATCAAATCACTGGTGCTTCCCACCAGGCCAGAGCCTTCCTGATAGCACTGGAGGAGATGGAAATGTAACATTTGAATGAATGGCCCTTTAATTACGTTTTATCTGCCCTGCTCTTTTGCTTCCCCGCTGCAGAAAGCCAAGTGAATGTTAATGGGAAGCAGCTCTGCAGGGCGGCTCGCAGCCTCACACCTGCTTGCTTTCATGCTGCTGGATGCCTGCACGGAGTATTAATTAAGCAATTAAGGCAAAGGAGGTGGCTGCTGGTCTGCAGCCCAAGTCAAATGCTCCCTTCAAGGACTTCAGGCTCTTCCAGCACCTGCCGGTAGTGGCAATGCTCTGTGAGCTCCTGGGGCTGGAGCTTGGAGCAGTTGTGTCTTAGTCAGGTAAATGCAGCATTTGAGCTGCACGATGAAACTGCCTCTTTCAGGGATTCCATCTGTGCAGACACTCGGTCTTACCTTTCCTCTTTTTTTTTTTTTTTCCAGTGAGGAGCTCACTCTGCTCTGAGGAAGGCACCGTTTGAGCAGAATACAAAAGCTTTAGAAAAACTCCCAGAGCAAAACCTCCCTAAGATTCTTTTGTAATCTGCAGCTGTGAAAGGAGCAGCAGCGTGCTCTGGTTCAGCTGAGCTGTGTCTGAGGGGCACAAGGTCTCTGGGGCAGGGCAGGGGATGGAGTGGTGCTGCATCCCTGCTGCTCATAGAGAACATGGGAGATGCTGAGCAGACTAGGATTTCTCTCACTGTTGCCAAGTGGGGAAAGGAAATGGAGAGAAGCCATCCACAAGGACTTGAGACCTTGGAGAATTCACTGCCTATTGTCCTTTTAGCCAAATGCAAGAAAGAAGATGAACAAGAGCAAACACAGTCAATAGGGATTTATTAATTGATGGGGCAAACGGTCTGTAATGGCAACCTGGAGCCCCATGTGCATGGCAGGAAGGAGGGAGGGGTTCCTGAAGGAATCTAAACTATTTACCTCGTGGGAGGACATGTCAGAGCATTCAATCCTTTGTATTCACGTGGTGGGTTCAATGAGATCACCAGCAGCCTAACTCTGACACCAGCTCAGCGATGTCATCAACTTGGGCACTGATGTCCAAACCTGCTACTACACAGTGCCGAGTGTCTTCACCTCCTCATGTGGATCACTTTCTCACACGAGGGCTGGCCAGGAATGTATGTGCCCTCTCCTTGACAAATGCTGTCAGAAAGTATGAAATATGCCAGTGGTAGGTAGAGCACTGGAAGGAGCTGGTCAGGCTGCCCAGCCAGGTCTGCAATGTCTGAGCACAATACAACTGACCCACCACATTCTGCCTCCCCTTGTTCTTCTTATCCCATTTCCAGGGCTTCTCTCATACTCTCTAGCCCAAAGCCAAGTGGTGCCAGTCTGATTCTCTAACCTGGCTGCTGAGGTCACCTTGCAGAGAGGAGACATCACACAGATGCTACGTCACAGAGTCCCACGTCCAAAGCTGCTCTCCAAGGAAGCCTTTCCAACTCCAGCTGCAGTCTGTGATCCAGCCCACTGAGGAACTCTCTTTCCTCTTACATTGTCCCTGTGGACAATCCTGGGCATCGGGGGAAAAAAACAAAATGAAGATGCCTGAAAGATACTCATTCATTACTGATAATTCCTTTGTTTAATCTGTCGCGGTTTGGGGTCAGGGCAACCCCCAGACCGATAACAGATCGCTCTCTTTTAACCCCCCTCCCTCCCCAAAGGGGAGAGAAAAGGAATAAGGGAGAGAGACTTAGTGATTCAAAAAGGAACTAAAGCAATTTAATCAAAAAAATGAAATGAGGTATATACAAATATATACAAATATATACACAGCCAGTACCGAACCCAACCTCCCCCCGATGGTAATTACGTCACCCTCACGGACGCTGTGGAGGAGCTGGACTCTGGCACCGGGCCTTCAGGATCAGGATCGAAACGAGAGAGCGAAAGAGCAAGCAAGAGAGCCAAAGCAAGAGAGCGAGAGAGCAAGAGAGAAGAAGAAGAAGAAGCAGAAGAAGCAGAAGAAGCAGAACGAACCTCTGGACCCCCAAACTTTATATACTGGATATGACGTGTATGGGATGGAATACCTCGTTGGTCAGTTTGGGGTCACCTGTCCTGTCTGCTCCTCCCCGCAGGTGCGGTCTTTCACTTTCTGCACCCCCCAGTGCAACACACAAACTCTAGCCATGGCCTTGGTTTTGCATTCCATCCCTGGCAGTAACTGTAAACATGAGCTGTTATCTCTGCCAGAAGCAGAAACTGTCTGCAAAACATGCTTCTAACTCTAGAAAATGCAATTAGTTAGAAACTTAAGCTGAAAAGCAAAATCACCGAACAAAACTTGCTTGCTTTTCACCCAAACCAGGACATAATCCCAGAGAGAAGCAGAACTGGGAAGACAATTGTTGTTTTCCAGCTATGGCCTGAGAGAAAAGGGAATTTGGGCTTTAGCTGGGCATCTGAAAAAAACCCTTCATGGTATTTGTCATTCAAAGAAGCCAAAGATCTTAAAAGAGGCACGAGTGTCAAAACCAGGAACCGTGACCTAGAAGATGTCTCCTAAAGGGTTAACAAATTCATTTACAGCCACCTGCTTCCTTCCACATGATGGGTGCTATTATACATGTGGTATATTGGTTACAGAGCAGCGACCAGGATCGAAGCCACGGGGAGGGAAATGAAACCCTGCAGCCAGCCAGCTTGGACTGAAGCATTGTTGCTTTTCAGGGCACTGGTGTTTCCTCTCTCAGCTTCTCTGAGGTTTTCTTTGGCTTTTACACATCCTATTTTCTCTTTCTCCTCTGAGCTTCTCAGAACTTTAATCACTACTTTGGCTCAGAATGGCTGATACTGGCAAACGACCAGCTAAGCCATTGTCATAGACTAATAGAAAGATTTAGATTGAAAGGGACCTCTGGAGGTCTCTAATTGCCCATTCTGCACCAAGTAGAGCCAGCTCCAAATCTGGACCAGGTTTCTCAGTGCCTCATCCAGATGTGTTTGGAAAATGTCCAGGGATGGAGATACTCCCCACCTCTCTGGTCTTTAAGGTGTAGAATATTTTCCTGATGTTCAGTGGGAATTTTCCCAGCTGCAGCTCATGCCTGTTGTATATTAATCCTCATCATGCACCTCTGGGAAGAGTTTGGCTCCATCCTCTCCACAGCCCCCAGCCTCTGAGTAGCTGTTCTCAGACCATTTCTGCATTTTATCACTGCCAGTGTAGTTTTGATTCTCTTCCATTCATTCTAGCTGGGATGGATGAATTATTTACTGGACTGAAAGCATCCTCTCAATTCTATCCTGTAAAAGGGAACCAAAACTCCAAAGACAATCAGTCTTGGGACAGATGTCTCTGAACAGCCCTCCTGCTTTGATAGAGAACTGTTTGACTGCTTTGTCAGGAATTGTCTGAGAACAGCCCTTCAACCCACTTGCACCCCCATCCTCTTCAGAAATCTGAAGTATATTTCCCTGGTTTGCTCAGAGAACATCCTGTTGCACCGTGTTAAAAGCCTTAAAGTCAATATATTTCACATCTATTGCTTCTCTTTATCCACTGGGCCAGTTACTGTCAAAAAAATTGGTCTGATTTGAAATGATTTGTTTCTGACAAATCCCAGATGGTTCTTTTTCATCACCTAGAGATATCATATGTACTTATAAACCGAAGGCTTTGTACTTTGTTTTTTCTTCTTTCTGATATCAAAGCCAGGCTGAGCCAGTGATGCCATTTACTCCATCTTACTGCTGTCCCCACGGTGCCCTTCTTCAGTGCTACCTCACCATGAGTTTTGCAAGACATGGCTCAGCTCAGAGCTGAAAGCAGCTGGTGAAACTTCACCAGGCTCTGCCACCTTCTGCATGTCCTGCTTTGCTTGTCCCAGGGACTGAAGTGAACCTGCCCAGCCTGCAGCTCCCAGGTCCCCCTTCATCCTCACTTCTGAAGCTGTCTGTGGCAATAGGCTTCCCACAAGTGCTGGGGACCTTGTCTGACATCTTTTGTCTATTGAAGAAGGTAGAATTTGGTCTGATATTGTCATTTCTGAGCACCCTGGCACCGTGGTCTCATACACTCAGTTGGGTTGAGATTTCTCAAGAGGTCCCTGACTTGATCCTCCTACACTACTGGTATGGATTCTCCTCCTTGAACCCCTCCTCTAAGCACAGAAGTCTAGGAGACCTTGTCAATGGGAGCAGATGCAAAGGAGACATTGATTTTCTCAGCATCACTAAATTGACCACTCATCAGCATACCTACACAGCCCTTGTTTGTTCCTTCCCTTTAACAGTAACACTTGACATCCTTTGTCACCCTCAATTAAAGAAGTTCCCTAACACCCCACCTGTGTGATGGAACCACCCTTCAGTGTAGATTTTCCCACCCCTTCCAACCTGTGTCCTTCTTGTGCTGGAGCTCAAGTCAAGACTTCTCTCTTTCGCCAAACATACACTGACTTTCCCAAATGTTGGAAAGAATTGTTCTCATGCCTGGGGAAAGCTGTCCTTAAAAACCTGTCAGTTTCCCTGAGCTCATTTACCCTTCAGAGAGTAAAAGATCACTGATGGGATCCCACCTGCCAGTTCCCTGAGAAAGATCAGCAGGTAGAGGAAGGTCATTTCCCACACTGCCTGAAGCCACAGGAGTCCAATCTCCCTCATCATGGAAGGGATTTCATCCCAAAGTCACCTCCTAGTCCCATCTCTTGCTGTCCCTTCTTTTCCATTGAAAAGCTCTGACTTTTTTGTCTCTTCAAGTTCTCTGCAAAGACCCTGTCACTCTCATGTTCATCCTCCCTGCAAGTGCAATCTGCTCCTTGCCCCCACAGCTCCTTCATCTGCCAAACCAGCATCTCAGCTGGTGCTTGCTTCCCACCCAGGAGCCCATCATCTCCCCCAGCCCCAGGAGAGGCACCAGCCTCTTCCTACAGTTACAGACCACTGGTGCAAGCCCTTTTAATGAGGGCCCCACCAACTGGGAAACAGCCAACAACAGCAGTTAGCTGGAGAAACCTCGAGATGATAATGGAAGAAAACAGAAACCACAAACTAGATTGAAGAAAAACAAAACCTAAAACAACAGATGGAAAAAACATAGAGCTAAAATAAGAGGTAGATGGACGGACAGACAGACAGATAAGTCTGTCAACCAACACACCCATAGAACAGCTGCTTGTGAGGTAGGGAAGCAGAAAGAAGAAAAACACACCAACCCCCTTACCTAAATGAATTCACAAAAATGAAAATTATTCCTCAAAACACTAAATAGAAAAAAAACAAACACAAACCACCAACAACAAAAAAACCCACAAAGAACAAAACTACTGCTGCTCCCCCCATCACTCTCAAAAATAAGGTTTATGTAAATAATTAAGGAATTATTGTTTCACCTTGCCCTGTGCCAGCATGTTGCTCTTAAATGCCCTCAGTTTCTTCACCTGAAGAGTGGCCAGCGTGATAGGAAACACTGAATATTAGCCACAGGAGCAGGAAGGATTTGCACAGGTCTGTGGTGTGCAGGGAGACATGCCAGGACAGAGAGACAAATCAGTCCTGGCAGGTCAAAATCCAGCACACCAAATCCTGACTTTTCATACCCATAGCTGCCAGCTGAGACCTTTGGAGCATGCTGGGCATTTTGCCAGCCTGGTCCTGCCCCACACACTCTGCTCATCACCAAGTGAAAGTGGCTGTGCTGGGCAGGCTCCCTCCTCATTTTCCTATCAGCTGCAAGAAAGTGAAGGGAAAGTTTTGCCTGCCCTCATTGAAATAACTTCTTTCCGAAACAGAGTTATTATCTATATTCAGATATAACATCTGGCACATACCTACATCTGTATGTACATTGGTATTGTCTACAGATGCACCTACACAGCCTCTAAGACAGTGACTTGAGCTAAGCTGTCAATTGCAAAGTGTTTTGCATGCAGCTTTGGTCTGAAAAGCATCCACCTGTCCCTGCACTGCATGCCACAGTCCATGGTACAGAAGGTCCCTGCGGGAACCCTGCCTTGCAACCTGCTGATGATGCCCAAAGGTTCACCCACTGGAGACTCGTCTGCTTTTTAATGAGTATTTCCTATGCAGATAAATCCCTCTGCAAACATCTGTCAGATGGTGGGAGGTTGACCATTGCTCACCTAGCAAAGCTTAAAGGAGTGAGGTTTAAGGAGTTTATCATAAAGCCTGGGTTTTCCAGCACTGCTTATCAGAAGAGCCCAGACTGGGCACTTCAGCCCTGGAGAGCTGCCTGCCTTGTGGAGGGTTGGCAGGCACCTTGAAAATCAGCCTGGCTGGCTGGTGGCAGTTTTCATCTTGCAGAGGGATGGGTCACTATGTGGCAACCCACGTGGCCTGGGAATTATTCAGACAGCGGGGAAAAGTAAAAATGGACAAGAACGACTTCCATCCATCAAAGCTGAGAGGGAACCTGGATTGCCCAGCTTGTCAGAGGGACAAAAGAGGAAAGAAATGTGCATGTAAATGTTCAAAAAGACCCTTTTCTTTAAGGTCTCTCCTCCAGTGACTGCAGAGGGATCGTGGAGCTGGTCCAGTCTGGGATGAGTCAGAGCTGCTCCTGGGGAACGCGCATGTGTGCAGTGGTCCTCTTGCTGGACAGGAGCCCTGAAGCCTTGCTGGACACCCTTGGGAAGCAAGGCTCTCTCCTCTCCCCTAAGCCTGTTTGTTTCTCGAGCACAAACAAAGATAACTGGACACTGGGGAGTGTCAGCATGTGCAAATTTATCACTTGAAGTATATCGAGCCCTTGAGCTCATTTTCCTTTCAGAAAAAAAGAAAAAAATCCATTTTCTTGTAGAGCTTTTCAGCAAATCTGCCTGACACGGGGCTGGAGAAGCGCATGACTAAATGACATCATTTGGGTTGGTGCACACTCTGGAAGACACTGGACCTGGACACAGCACATGACATAAGGGCAACCAGAAGGACAGCTATGGAGCCAGTCCTGCCCTGCTTCTTGGGGGAAATGCAGTTTTTATAGCAGCATTACTGACATGGTGAGAAAATGAGCCGTGCAAAGGAAAAAGTGCAAAGGATGGATGATGAGTGTGAATTTGATGTTATTCCCTGGGCAGATGTTTGAACCTGATGAAATTCATCAAGCTTCAGGTATCTGTGATTGTCTGGGCTGTTCTCAAGCACCTGCCTGACCCAAACCCTACATCACAGCAAAGAAATCAGCCCAGATTGTCACCTTTTGCCACCACAGGCAAAACCAGTTCCCTCTCTGCAAGGACATCTATGTGACCAGGACCAGTCAGGTCCTCCTGACATCCCCATCAGAGCTTCAAACACTGCTCAGCAAGATGTGCTTCAGTGCTCATGCTCTGAAGCATTCCCATCAGAGGGAAGTGTGCCCTGGTGCTTTGCTGAGGAGTAGGAAAAGACCCCTGGGTCACAGGAGGGATCATGAAACCCAGAGGTGAAACATTTACAGGTAAAGTGATTCACTAGTTTCCAAGCCAAATTCAGTAGCATCCTTAAGAGCATCCCCATCCCTACTTTACCAACCTGAAAAGGCTGACCAGGGTTGGCAGCTCTGATGATTCAGTCCTGAGAGAGCTGTTATTTTTCATACAGCCCCAGCTTGCAAGAGTCAGGGGATTACATGAGACACTCAGTTTTGAATGAAAATCATATCAGAGCCAAACTTGTGACTGCAGAGAAAAGCTGGAAACATGGTTCCTAACAGCTCCAGAAAAAAAAAATAGAAGGCAAATAAACAGAGCTGGAGTTTATTAATTTTTAAAATCTCATTATTTTTGGACAGCATAATGTTTTCTGAGACCTGAGTCAAGTGTTTTGAATGCAGGGAGTTGGGGAGGGAGCTGTGGAGTGTCTCAGTGCTCTGCTGCCCACATTAAATGCAATCAGATAATGAGCTATAGACAGGCTTGTCTCCAAGCCACCGTCCACGGTGTCTGTTCCCTGACAGTGTTTCTGGTATGTTGCTGGTGCATTTTTACTTTTTTTTTTTTATTGTGATAATGTGCTTGATCTCCAAGAAAAGGTTGTAGGAGGAGTTGAATCAAGAAGTGTGGCACATCCACATAACTCGAGCATCCCAGAGGCTGAAATTAAATCTTGGGAAAAAATAACTTGTTGGCTCTCAGCCTGGCTCACTTCACAGACAGCTGTACAGGGGCCTCATCTCCCCCTCCACCTGAGCCTTGACAGGGAGTGGGTCAGGAGAGGACCTGCCAGAGGTGGGGTAGCCCCCAGCCTGGCACAGCCACGGTGTGAGCAGCACAGAGGAGCTGCTGCACTCCCCATTTGCAACTTGTTCTCAAGGACACCCTGTGGGCTTCCTTCTCCCTGCTCTGCCCCTGAGGCTGTCTGCCAGCTCTGCTTGCCAGGCTACATGGGTGACAAACCCCACCAACATCTGAAGAAGTCCAGCAGCAGCTTGAAGGAGCATCTGTGCAGACGAGGCACCGCAGCAGGTTCAGATGCAGCACAGAAAAAAGGAAGAGCATCCTTTCCCTCACCTCACCCAGAGCATTCCTGGGAGCTCTGAGGCTGGGAGAGCTCTTGGGTAAACGTCCTCAGGTGACAGCCATGAGTGGGATGACTCAGAGATTGCCAGGCTGACATGAAGTGAGCTTGTTCTGCAACCTTCATCTCTCTGAAACAAATGCCCTGGTATGAACAAGCAGGAAGATGAGGGGTCAGGAATTGCCTCCAGGCTGGTGTGATCTGCCCTCTCCTGTTACCACGGAGCCCTTTGCTCACAGGTGGGTCAGGTCGTTTTGCCTGAGAGGGTTTTTTCAGGACATGTTTTCATCAGTCTTCCTGATGTGTCAAAGGGAAGGGTGAAAGGTTTTCGTTAGGGGTGAAAAAGAACTGGAGATGATCACATGAGAGATGTGGAGCATTGTGCAATTTTAAATAAGGGTTCAAAGCGAGCTTTAAGAGTTTGAGCAGGGTTGATTTATAGGTGATTTCTGAAAGAAAGGTATGGAGAAGGGGAGACAGAGAAAGGTGAATGTTTCACACCTGCATCTTCATGCCCAGCAGTCTGCCAGCACCTGGGGCAACCAGGAGAGCACAGATCACTGCCCACAGCTCCTGTATGGGTCACAAAAGTGGTCTCAGCAGCATCCTCACCTGATCTAGAGCTGGTCATCCATGTCCTGGCCTCATCCTGTGCCAGAAAAGAATCACAGAGAGCCCATGATGACATCATGAGGTCTATTATGCCAGTGTGAAATCAGCTGAGATGAAAACCAATGCTCTGCTTGTGGCATGAAATTCAGCAGCCAGGTCATCATGACACACACGTGTGCGTGTGCATCTCTGATCACGATGGCAGTATAGCCCAGGAGATGGGGTTGTCATTCCCAGTTGAAAGGTAAAGGTGTTTTATTGATCTGACTGTGTGGAGTCTCAGGACTGATCTGTTCTTACCTTGGCCTGAGCTGCTTTGAGCTTGTTTTAACAGCTGCCTCTCAATTAAGGAATGATTACTGTTGTAGTTAAGCTCTGTGCACACTGTGTGTGTTATTGGGATAACAAATCCAGGTTGTCGTGCATAATGAAAAGAGCCCTTCATGTTAAGTGGGGCTGTGGGAGGCTACTGTGCAACTCTCCCACTTCAGCTGGGAGCTGATGAAGAGGGAACATAAAAGAATAATCCTGGGGTCTCCCAAATCGAGGCAGAAGAAACCCCACCATGAACATCAAACTTCTCCCAGCCAGGGTCTGAGGATGTTGGTGGCTCTCTGGGACTCCCCAGCACCTCTCTGCCTGAGGAAACCTGGCACTCTGGTCCAGGTCTCTGTACACATGGAAAAGGTGAGCACAGCACCAGAGAAAAGGACAGGCACTGAGAAGTTTTTGGTATAACAATTTTGACTACATTGCCAAGTAGAGTTTTTGGTATGAGTTAGATGACTTAGGCTACTGGACTGCAAAAGCATTCAGCAGACTGAGCTCTAGATGTGTGATGTCTTGGCACAGGAATAGCCTGCAGAAGACAGGCAGACCCTGACCCTGGGGTTTGTCCCCCCAAGATCTGTTCTCCAGCTGCCAGGATTCAGTTCTAGCATCTCCCAGGCTGCCCTGGTGCAGGTGGCCATCAGCATATCTTGGGTGCTGACTCTGAATACTTCAGCCCTGTGGTCTTTGCCATGCTCATTAATGTTGTATTGGCAATTCACAGCCTATAGCATCTTGCCAGCTATTGACTAAGACAATACTTCAGAGCTGAAGGAACAACCCCAGCCTGACCAGCTCTCCTGCTTCTGCTCATGCAGTGGCTATGCTCACTCTTTGCTGAATGACCCTAGCAGCTTGCAGATGGTTTCAGAGTCTCCAGGATCAGTCTCAATCAGTTTTGAGGTTTAGCTTCTCCAAGTTATTCCAAACTCCCAGGTCTAGAAGTGAACAAACTGGACAGGAGAGCCCTTTTTGTTGGGTCCACAGCATCCAGCTTTGTGCTTGAATGCATCAGCCGAGGTAAGTGTGACTGGTTGGCCCAGTAAATGTACAAGCTGCACCCAGGGCTCTCATCTCTCCCAGGAACTCCCACATATCACCCTGGACAAGGTTTGGCTGCAAGGGCTAAGTTTCCACCACCCCTGCCCAGTACAATTTGTCAATGTGCTCGGGAAAACTCCTTCCTCAGCACAGCCCTTGTCCCTTCCCCACTCAACTGCAGCACGAGCTGGGAGCAGGGTCAGCTTGAGCATTTTGCAGCTCTCTCTACTCCAGCCTAACTCTTTTCTGTGCCTTTCTGCCATTTCTAGAATAAACTGCCTCTTAGTGACTGATCTGGGTCCCGTGCCCAGGGCTGGCAGCAGAACCCATGCTGCAGCTGGTGAAGGAGGAAAGTGGTTTGCTCAAGCCAACAAGGTCATGAATGAAGCACTGTTTGCCTCGAAACACCCCAAGGCTGCTGCTTATGGAGCACAGAAACACCAGTGTTTGCAGGGCAGGCTCAGAGTTGGTGGGTTTCCTGTAGCAAGTGCCTGGAAAGACTTCAGCAGGAGTCATGGCTCCACTGAAAAGCTGAGGGGGGAGGAGCAGAGCATCCCCTCTTTGGGTATTGCTGTCCCCATGTCAACTCCAACAAGGTCCTTTGGGGATGGATGCACACCTTGGGTGGCTGGCTGAGACATGGGTGCTGAGACAGGACCAGTAGAGAAAGAGGCTGTAGTTTTGCTGCTAGTTCCCATCTTGCTTCCACTGGTTTATGATGCTTTTATTTTCATCACATGCCTCCCTGACTGCCCCTCCCAGAGCTGGGCACTGCTAGCAGAACAATTTCCCCTCAGGCCACCCAAATCCCAGGAGAGGCAGCTGGCAGGGAAGGAGACTGCAGGAGAGCTGCAGCTCTCAGGAAATCTGCCCACCAAAGATTGCCTCCCTCCCCTGGGGCCAAGCTGGATTTAGTGGGAAGTGGGGCAAAGGCAGAGAGTTCAAGAGCCAGGTTTCTGTCATGTCCCACATCTCGTGGTGGTTTGACTATAGGAGGGAGCTGAGCCATTTCAGGAAGGGACACAGCAAAGAACATGTGGTCTCACAGGTCCTGAGTGGTCAGGAATGTGCATATTGGCAGAATGGAAGCAGGAGAAGTTTGCCTTCAGCACAGAGGAGATATTAATAAAATGGATAAGAGACTTTGTGATGGGTCAGTTGGTAGAATGGGACCTTGTGAAGGGGATGATGAGAAGGAATAGGCAGAAGTGCTAGCTGAGGTTTCTTGTAGCCTGAAATTACTGTGGTCCATCAGTGAGAAAATGTCCCTGGTACAAAAAGTCTGCCAGTCTGGCAGGCGTGGAAATGTAGGTGATGTCCAACTATGTCATGGCAGTCAACCACACACAGAAAACAGGAATGAGAAGTATTCATGAAACCATAACTTGGGCTCAGGACAGGTTTGTACATCTTCCTACCCACCCAAGGGCATGTGGTTGCCAGAACAGGGAGCCAGAAGAGGGTTATTTAAGTGCCAGTCTTCCCAGTGGCACAGGCAGAGGGGATATCACCTCCCTGCTTCTCCTGAGCATCCTCCATCACTTGGCCACAAAGAGGTGAGGGCACCACACCCTCACCATCACACCACCACCACCCCTGCAAGGTGCAGTGAGCTGACCTGAGCTCCTGACTACCTGGAACTCAACCATAGTGCAACCTGGTTTTGCATTATGAGGCACAAACAAGAAGGGTTTCACATCACCCTGTGACAATCCTAAGGTGGCCTTTTGTTTGGATGCTCTTTGTCACCCACCTACCTGGAAGTCGTTTTTATTTGTCCCCAGATCTTAAGGGAAACTTGAATAAGCACTGATCCTGATCTGCAGAAAACATGATTTTCCAGGAACTCTTTTTGTGACATCCCTTAACTAGTCCTTAGACCATTTATCAAGTGCTTGAGTGATGCAGTTGGGTGTTAATTTCAGCCAAGTTTCCTAAAGAAGCAGGAATGAGGTGATATTGCTGCCTCCCAATGCCACCTTCTGTCAACACCAGCTCTCAGAGGTAGTGTTTCCTACAAAGACCACGAATGGATGTGGCCAGGCTGGAGGAAACAGACTCAAATTAGTGCTCTGCTGAGCAAGACTGAGATTCTGAGATCAACCAAATTGCTCAGCACACGAGGAAGCAGAGACGAGGCAGCCACTGGAAACCAAGCGTGATCATTTCTGCTGCCTGCAGAGCTATTTTTCAAACAGAATACTTGGTGACAGTAAATCAAACACCCAAGAAAACGTTAAAGCCTCTCAGTTTGAGAAACAGATTAAGCTCGTGTAAGTAAGTGATGCTCCTGGAAATAACAATAATTTTCCAAAGCAGTTTTCTCCGATGGGGAATTGAGCTGGCTTAAAGCAAAGTGCTCTGCTGCTGCTCTGGGGTCAGCTTCGTGCACTAGGAGTTCACTGGTCCAGCTGGCCTCAAATCCTGGTGTCAACAGGGAAAGGATGACACCAGGCTGGAAGATGGGCTCAGTCCTGGGCAGTGGTGGGCCCATCTTGGAGCCATCTGGCACAAGCTCCATTGGACATGGAGGAACCTTCTAGCATCTTTTCACACAAGCCACCCCTATAGCCCCCCAGCTACCAAAACCTTGCCACAACAAAATGAATGCACCATTTCAGAAACTGTGTTGTTCATGCAGAAGCCATGGATTTGTATTCTTTCTCTTGTCTCCAGTTTTCCTTATCAATTCTTCCTGCTTTTCCCTGTTGCAATTCATACCAGTAATCGTGGACTCTTTCATTTTCTCCATTCTTTCCATGTTGCATTTTTATTTCAAAGAGCCTCCTTCATTTTGCCACTAAATCAGTGTGGACTTCTAGGCAAAATTGTCTTCTTTCTTTGAGGTAAAATTATGACCTAATAAGCTCTCATTAAAGAACTTCCCATCTTCATTCACTTTTTTTTTTAATTAAAATTTCCCTCCAAATTAATTCCACTCATCATTTTCCCCAGCTTTGGGAAATGAGTCTTTTTTTTAAGCACCATGTGAGTGTGTGTGTGTCTATGGATATAAAGTTGGTGGGACTGTTCTCTCTTTGCCTATATTAAATATAATCAGGTCATGATCATGGGTCCCCAGGCAACCACTAACTTCCAGCATGGTGATTAATTCGTCTTTATCCATCATAACAAGATCTAAAATAAATTACTTCATGTTGGGTGCAATACCTTTTCTGTTAGAAAATTACCACCTCTAATGTGCAATAATGCTAACGACGTTTGACTCTTGGCTGCACCAGGTCTCTGGTGGCCACATGCACAGGGCTGTGATTTCTCTTTCTCTGCCTCATGGAGAGGTGAGGATGTAGCTGCTCATTCTCCTGCCTGAGCTGCCTGAAATGGTTAGGAAATCCCAACCAGTCCACACTATGGGGGACCTAAAGGAGGAAGAAGAGGAGAAGGAAAAGACCTTTCCCAGGTGTGGTCCCCTGGGGACTTCAGAGGGGTCCAGAGTCCAGTGCCATGGTGGGATCCCAGATCTGCCTGCCTCTTCCCAAAGTCTTCACTGGATTTTCTGCCACTAGTGGCCAGGACAGAGATGCCATCCAGTCAGGAGCATGATGGGATTGCTGAGGAAAAAGGATATAGAGCTGCTGGCAGAGTGTGGCTGACTGAGCATCACCCGCAAGGGCAGGCACTGGTCCAGACTGAGAAACTGGAGGTGCAAGCCAAGGTGTCTCTCTGAAGCCTCTGCCCTCTTCTTGGGCTTCTTCCTTCCCTTGAAGTAAGCACCAGAGGAAAAGAAAATAAGCTCTGGAACAGGTTGCCCAGGGGGGTTGTGGAGTCTCCATCTCTGGAGACACTTAAGACCCGTCTGGATCTGTTCCTGGGCGACTTGGTCTAGGTGATCCTGCTCAGGCAGGGGGGTTGGACTAGATGATCTTCTAGCTCCCTTCCAACCCCTAATATCTTTGATTCTATGAAAATAAATAGTTTTGCAATTATTACATAGAGCAAAGTTGGGAGCTCAGGCTGCTTCTTTACCCCAGGTGACCCCAAATGTTGAACCAAGAGTCCCACTGCCTTGCTTCCTCCCTGGCATGGCTACTTAAATCAAAATAAGCCCATTTCAGAGGGGAGACCCAGCAGCTGGAGGCATAGTGTGACAGGTGGATAAGCAAAGGAGATTTTACCCCTGAGAAACTGCAGTTCTACCCACTAAACACACCCATCAAACATGGGGACTGGTCCTGACATTGTCAGAAGGGAGACATGGGGCATGGGGTACCTGAGTCAGGGAGCTGTGGCAGGACAAGGAGATGCAGCAGAGGCATCACAGTCTGCTCCCTGGAGCAGCATGGCCAGTTCTGTGTGTTTCACTCCTGCCTATGACAGATCAATCTGAAGCCCTTACCCATTGCTCCTTTAATAAATCCTCCTCCTCTGCTTTTTTCATCTCCTGAGGAGATTCGTGCAGCAGCCCGTGCTCAGCCTGGGAGATTACCAAGTGGAACGTGGTGACTGATGTCTGCAAGGGATGCTCCTACACCCTGATTTCCAGAGGACCTGTCTGCAGGGCTGGCTGAGCACCGGGTGTGAGAGCAATGCAACAGTCCTGCTAGCCCAGGCTAGGATGAAGAAGCCAGTGACAAGAAACTGGGGGACTTTCTAGACTGTTCAAGGGCTGCTCTGTGATCAAATGGAAAGATTTGGTTCAGAAAGCCACTGAATGCAGCTGTCTGAGAGCTGTCTTGGGAAGCCACCAGTCCCAGAGAACTTCAGCTGGTGGCCATGAACATTCCAGCATTCCTTTGGCTCCTGGTCCATCCTCAGCCAATCTGTCCCACCATTCTCTTTTCTCTCCTGCCTCCTGCCACATTTGCTGAATTCCCTTGGCTACTGGAATCTTACCCATGCCCTCTTACCACACACTTCTGATGGGCTAACTGAGCATCTCTGAGTACAAATATCATGCCACAGTCCAGAGTGGGATTTTTTGCTGGGTTCTCAGCACAAAAAGTCTTGGCACACTTCTTCTCAGGGCAACCAGCACCATCAAGGGCCTATGTAAACTTTAATGAGTTCAGGGTGGGGGAAATGCTAGTTAAAGTGTTTGAAACATATTAAGTAAGTCTTTCCTCATAACAGCCCCTCTTACTCACTTTTCTTTAGCAATAGAAAACCTTAATAGAGAAAGGTCCCTTGTCTGAGGGCCTCTTTGATGTTATTAAAGAAAGTAATAACTGTGCTTTCCAGGGCAAAGGAATAAATCAGTTGAATGATACTAGGTGAGGTGCTGTCATTGCTGGAATTTGATTCTGCTTTCTGTAAAGAAAACCAAGGCTCAAAATACATTAACATGGCCAAAAAGAACAGCAAAACAGAAAATATGCCTCTGGTGAGAGACCAAATTGCAAGTCACTGTTGGAGGAACAAGGCTTGAGTACATTCAACAAGCCATTCTTCTGAGACCTGCCAAACATATCACCTGTGAAGTTGCTTTAACCCCTTCAGAGGCTTCATCTGCTGAGTACTTCCAGAAATAGAGCAAAGGACTCAGGTGAGTCAGCACCTTGAAATAAGGAAAAAGATGTAGGAGAGAGGAAGGAATTAGAGTAGAGGGAGTCAAGCCAAAGAAGAGAGAGAAGCTGTACAAGGTTTTGTTCCCAGCTTGGTTCAGGGATGCAGGGTGGGTATTGAATCCATCATTTCTGGCAAGTTTTCTCAGGAGCTGGGTGCTGAAAGGATGGATTCCTTTATCCCAGCAATGGCAGGCCAAAGTTTCAGATATAATTTCTTTTAATCTATCATTATCATGATGGATTGGTTTGTTTACATCTCCTTTAAAAGGACCCTAAAACCAACTAACAGATATCCAGCTTTTCTCCAACAATTCACCCTGGTCTTGGCATGCTGAGGTCTGCCCATGTGTTTCCAGTTTTGCTTTCTAGGTTTGCTTTTTAGAAGGGATCTCTGTCAGATTCTGAGAGCTCAGATCTTCCTGCAGCCTCCCTTTCCCAGGAAAATCTGTCCCAGGGCTGACCACGCTGTGAAGAACACTCTCTATAATCAAATTAAAGCCTGTTTGCTTGACAGAACATGTGTGTGGTGGACATTTA
>VYZU01026617.1:1369-20585 GCA_013401355.1 Ceyx cyanopectus | reverse complement strand
AGCATCAGGGACACAACCACATGCAGAAGGCTCTCAGCCAACCAGACTGGAAGGGGTATTAAAACACAAGTTTCTTGCATTTCTCTTTATAGGCTGCTATTTCCCTCACGGCTCACTGAGGATGCCTCACAGCAATTCCCTCTGGGATGTCCCAGATGCAGCAAAGGCATGGCTAGGAACAGTTAGGCCACCGCCAGTAAACCATAGCTTTTGCAAACCTATCCCAAAGAACTCTAGCTGAACCCCAGCAGCTGGAGGGGTTTTCATTTCCACTTCTCCAAGGCTGGTATTTCAAGGTGTTTTTATTTCTTTTTAATCAATGCACATGGCCAGCTCTGGAGGGGGGCTGAGGGAGGGGAGGGAGGTGGTGCAGCCACTGCAACTGTACGAAGTGGTTCCACATGCAAGTGGAACGGGGCTCTACTTGCTCAAGTGTGTGTTTTGCAGTGTGGTTACAGGCCATCATTCCACCTCCGCAAAGCTGCTATTTATTTACTTAAAGACTTACATTCCGTGGAAAAAGATGCCCCAAGATAGCACCGTGTTTCTAAAATTAAACCCAGCTGGTTGGAGCAAGTGAGCACTCTTGGGCTCCAACCAGCAGCGGGAAAAGGGCTCCCTGCATCCCAGACTCCATGCTCACCAAGCTGCAGGAGAGCCTGGCAAAATTCCTCTGTGTCCTCAGCTATGAGGGAGGCAGCATTCTGGGAAGTCAGGCTCAGACCAAGCACCTTAACCCAAAAGCAGGAGTGCCACCAGTGCCTACACAGGGGATGGGGGGTGACTTAGTAGTGACTGCACTTCCTTCCCCAGCAGCTGTTGGAAAGCCCTTGCCCTGCTGCAGGAGAGCAGATATCCCACCAGGCATCTGACACAGGGTTGAGTGTGGTTAGAAGTTCTTTAACATAATTTGAGGACAGGCTGCATTCCTGAGGCTCATCTCCTATCTAACCTAGCCAAGATTTTCTTTCAGTGCAAGTGTCACTGGTAGCTTCCCCCTTAACCATGAAGAGCATTAAGCTCTTGCTGTTGTAACCCAAGTTAAGAAACCTGTTTTCACAATAAACATTTATAGAAGGGAAGGGAAAAACCCAAGTGTTCCTCCAACCTCACATGGCACCAGCAAGAATTTCCTCCCAGACACACTCTTGGCACCTGTTCCCTTGCCTGACACACATGCACAGGGGCTGCCTCCACATCAGTAAGTAGCTCAGCTCAGAAGCAAGTACATCAGCTTATCACAGCAGCTGGCACCAGAGCTGCTGTTCAGGGATTTTACCATGGCCTAGAATTAGCCTCATCCCTCAGACAAAATGTCTCCACACACATGCAGCTGAAGCTCTTCAAAGGACTGATTGGACACTGGTGGTACTCCCTGCACTCATCAGGGCTGGGAGTGCCTTGGAAGTGCTTGAGAAACAAATCTCCCAGGAATGGCAGATGTGGCTTCTTGAGGGCCATGAGGAGGATGGTGGGGTTCAGCTCCAAACCTTGTTCACTACTCTGCATCAGAAGGCTCATGTAGATGTGGGACAAGGAAAGACAGCAAAGAAATCTGAACCAGATCCAGAACTAGCAGTGCAAGAAATGGGAAAGGCCATTGGGGAGAGCTAAGCAACAGGGAAAAATAGTGAAAACACTGGACAGGTTGGGAATTCCTGGGTAGTGCTTCCCCCAGGAACAAATGCCTGGTCTCCCATGGCCTGAGGACCATGCCCTATCTTGAGCACAGGCAGGAGCTGCTGCTCCCCCAGCTATGAGCAAAGACAGAACCTGGCATCCCATGAAGCTTGTTGCAGCCAAGGCAGGAAGATGGAGACAGTCCCACCACTACAGGACCGCACTGTGTTCACAGAGGACCTGACCACAGGCATGTGGGCCAGACCAAGGTGTCATTCTTGGTAAATCACTCAGATTATTCTTTGCAAACAGGGACTCTAACCTGTCCCTCCTGTTGTTCTGTGCATTCAGCAGTGAGTACCTGGAGATAGACTTGCAAGCCTTAGCACTTCTCACATCTGACATGCACCTGAAGAAGGTTGCAAAAACTACAAAGATGTGGTCTTTGTCCCTCGTTTCTGCTCAAATGTTAGATGAAGATTTCACCTCCCTGCCTCTCAAGGGAAGACCTCTATGTGCACTGATGACATCCCAGATCATGCTCCAATGACTGTGAGATGTGCAGATGTTCAGGGGTGGCAAAGCTCATTGCAGAGCTGAGGGAGAAGGCAGCAGGAGTAAGAAGTGAAGAGAGCTGGGCACCATTCCTGCGAGATTTCAGGAAAGAGCCTGTCCATTAGAGCTCAGTCATTTTCTGTGATTTTGTCTATCATTATACTGGATTTGCTTTGCACAGAAATGTCAGGTCTACTGTTCCCTGTCCAAACTCCTGCTGCCTTCCTGTTTGGCTTACGGTACCAGCATGGGTTAAAAGTTAGAGGGTAAGATTGCCTCGATATCTGATTTATCCCCTTCCTTCTCCTGTCCCACTTTGGGGTGTGCTGGTCAGCATCCCCTAGGAGAAGGTCTATCAGCAACAGACAGAGAACTGTCAGCTACCTGACAAGGACAGGATCATAACTATAAGGCAAGCTGCAAGTTGGAGCTCCTTTCTTTGACTCTAGTACAAATCTAAGACATGCTTGCTGATGCATTCCAGCACTGGAACACAGGGTCTTGGCACAAGATCAGCATCCTTGAGGCCACAGCTAACTCTGGTCACAATGTCGTATTGCCTCAGTGCTGGAGCTGCTTCTGTGGTGAAAGACTGCCCACCCCTATGATTTCAGGGGCAGTCTCAGCTCTCCAGCTGTGGAAAAGGCCTCCACTTAAGGAGAAGCTTTCATTTCAGGGACTAGAGCAAGGAAAGATGTTAACTGCCATTCTAAAAGAGCAACACTACAGGATTAACATTTACTCTCTGGATGAGTAACAGCAGATCACATGAGGAGAATCACAAGAGAGTAAGATATCTCATAAGATCCACTTGCCAACTCCTGCACCGTTAGAGCAGTACCTGGTGCAAAGCTGGGCTTACCACAGAGCAAGAGTGTTTGTATCAGGGACAAGCATCTGCAAGGGGCTTTACCTGGAACACGAGGTTCCCAAGCTCCAGCAGCTATTACTACCATGGAGAAAGGGTTCTCCATGATTCTCCTAAGATTAGATTCTCCTAAGGTGGGCAAGCAAAGGGTTATAGCAACAGAAAGAGCTAGTGAGGGCACAAGAGGAAGGTGATCAGGGCTGATGTGTTGAAGGACACAAGGAGAAGGAGGAAGGGGTAGTTTACATCAAAATAGATCATGGCTTGGAAACTCTATTTTTGTTCTTAGGAGCCCAAAAGGAAGGAAGAGATTGGGCAGCCCTGGCGGGGGCGGGGGGGAATAAATAAATACATCTGCCTTTGGGGGTTAACCAGATATCTCTACAAAGTATGAGCAGATCCAGACTTCTCAAACCATAAGAAACATACATTGCTAAGAAACAAACAAAAAGATTAAAATCGGGTACACCAAATGAACTTCCTACCCTGGTTTATTCCTCCTCTGCTTCATTTCCTCATCAAGACACATAAAAGCAAGGCATTTTGCTTTCTTAATGCACCTTTACATCAGTATCTTATGTGAAAATCCTGTCTACCAGGCTGGTACTTGTACAGACCAGCAGATCTTGAAAAACGGATAACAACCAACGTTTTAGTAGAGTTACATGGCTCCACAAGCAGCATCACTGACATCTCCCCTAAACATTCTGTGCCAAGACTGGGGGGGGTGGGGGGGAGTGTTGAAATGTGTTAGAAGGAAAAAATAGAAGATCCAACTCCTGATGAGAATCTGAAGGAAGTAGAGATAAATAGCAACTGTGTCTCAGAGAAAACAGGAAGCCCATTACCTACAGAAACATCAAAATAACCAAACGAGATCTAACAAGATCTAGCACAACAATGTAGAAAACAAAGTTTGGGGCTTTGGGGAAAGAAGAAAAAGAAAAAAAGAAATCTTCAATTATTTTTGTTTCCTAGCAGTAGAAATTTGTTCCCAAAGGGCCAAGCCTCTCAGAAAGCTCTATGTCTGCTATGGCAGAGATAAAAGTCATCTTTGTTTAAACGGAAGCCAAAGGTTAAAGAAATGGAAAACCCATGAATAATAGATCCTCAGCCCTTCACAGCATGAGCTAAGAGCTCTCCTGACCCTTCTCACACCCAGTCATTCAGGGCAGCTAAACTTCAACACTAGCTGTACTCAAAAAAAAGCCAAGAGGCACTTACCCTGCTTCTGTGCAGTGATGACAAGAACAGGGAGGTCCAGGATCTCAGGAAAAATGCCAAACAGGAAGGCAGAGGAGGCTTCTGTGTTGGACCCATCCTGCAGGGCAGAACACCAGCCCCTTATTGTGTGCTTCAACCCCAGCCAAAATATTAAAGAAAAAAAAAATATCCTTGTTAGAATTCATGCAGGATACCTCTGGCCCTTCAAAGCAGAGAGAATTCAACTGCTGCTGGGTTTCACTTTTTCACTCCTCAACAAGAGGAGAAGCAATGATTTGGCCTCCTCTATTAAAACTCAGTTGCTAGAGAAGAAAGGGAGGTCCATGCATTTTAACCCTGCCTTTGCCACTCATGCAATGCCTGGATTTCAGAAACATTCCTTTGCCTCTGCCCTTGCAGGTGTAAAGCAAGAACCTTATAACCAGACCTTTAGCAAAGTTTGAATCAAATAGATCAAAACAGAAACAGAGAGCCCTTTTAACAAACATAAACCAGGAACCTGCCCAGACTCCCATCTGCTTCCATTAGTCCTCAGTCTGTGCAAGCAATTATCCCCTGATTAATTTTGCTCATTTCCACAGCCCTTCTCACCTGAGAGCCAGAACCAAGAGCTGGGGCTCCTTTGGGGTCCCTATAAAACCCTGTACTACAGGAATGTGCTGCAGAACCAGCAAGGCTTCCACTCAAAGCTGGGCATGAGTTTCTTAGGAGATCATGGTTAAAATATTGCCCTTCAATGGACTGAAGATAACCATTAAAATTTGTGGCTTAAGAATTCATTTTGTCAGCAGGCTATTTCCTTCAACAGAGACAGGGAGATCCATGTCTAAATGAAACAGCTGCATACATTGTGTCTAAGATGAAAATAAGGTTCTGCCTCTGAGCTCCAAGGAATTCCTCAGCACATCCCTTGATTCAGCCACAAATTAGCCCTAGCCTTTGTGTGCCTCCTGCTTACCCTGCTGTTGTGTGTCTAACTTCTCGCCCCTCCCACTTCCCTGAAGGCTTCACTCTGGATGTTGGCTTTCCTGGCTTCTTTCCGGGTGACCTTATTTAACTCCTTCCTTTGAAGCAATCCTCTCCTGCTCACTCCTCCGAGCCATGCTCTTGCTGTCAGGATGTTGCTAAGTTTATACCCAGCACTTCAGCCCTGCACTCCCTTTCTCTTTTGGACTGGTTATGTCCAGAAACGGATTATAAACTCTTAGATAGACTGTCCTCATAGTTTTTGGTTGGTTTTTTGGTTTTGGTTTTGGTTTTTTTTTTCTTTAAGTGAACTATGTTACCTATGTTGTTCTGAAAAAACATTTTAATCATGGGCTTTTTAAAAAGACCCTTGGATGGATATAGTAACCTTGTGTCTTCATTATGAGCTCTTTACCATTGCAAGGTGTGGGGAGGATGTGCTTGTGTTCCACTATGTTGGTTGTTCCCCCAGAACAACCTGTGAAGTCACTGCGTCACTTAAGGAGCTGTATGCTCTTGATCAAAGAGAAAGACCCAGAGCCCAGCACCCCTTTAAGACTTGCCATCAAAATGCAGAGAAAAATGCAACTACAAAGAAATTTGCTGAGACACCATGGGGGAAATATATCTTTAATTTTTTTGCTTTTGTTTTTTAGTATTACAGTATATTCTTATAAAAAGATACAGATAAAAAGGACACTACAGGATTTGTACATTTAATTCACTTATAGTCCTGACTAAGAAATGAGGATACGCCAAGGCATTACAGCAGCACACAACCTCCCACTTCAGTAAGCAGCACTGTACCTTCTAGCTTGGCAGGCAGGGGCACCTCCCAAAGTGACCTGTGAGTTTCAAGATGAGCAGGCTTGCAGGGGAAAAGGATGACTGAAGATGGGGGTGGCTTAGAAGCGAGATATTGAGCACAGAGTGGCTCAAGTACCTGACATCACCTTACAATTCTAAAAACTGCAAGATTTTTTAACGAGCCTGTTCAAGGGTAAGCATGTAGTGGGGGAGATGGTTTGTAATAGAGGCTTTTCTAGATTGTTTGGGTGAGAGCTCCTAGTGATGATCTCTGTGGAACGTCTCGTAAACAGACAAAACTGCCTAAAGAAGAGTTTTGATCTAGATGCTACTTCAAATTAAAGTGTTGTAAACCCAGAGCAAGTTTATAATAGATGCACTGTAACTAGTAGATTACTATCTATAACAGAAGACTCTGGTTTGGAAGCATCCAGACCCTCCCATGAAATGAGGTGCCAAAACACCAAGATAGACTAATGGCATCCTTCTCAGCAAGCACAGTGAACAAAACCTGGCCAATTTCTGGGGATATTGGTCATCAAAACTATTACTTAGAGTAGTAGGTAGCTCTTATGTATATATATATATATATACACAAATACAAATTCTCTATTTTCAGTTGGCCAGGTTGTGTTACCTAGGTTGGACTCTTCAACTTTTGATAACAGAAGGTTAGGTGGCAAATGGAGGCTACATGTTTTGGGTGATAAGTGAGAAATCTATCTCAAGTATAGAAGCGAGGAGCCATGGCCCCACATACCTAGTGATTTCTACAGCCTCCAAGGGTGGAAAAAACGACCAATTGAAAGTTATTGTTTACCCTGGATAATCTGGGGAGGTGGGGTGGAAGGGGGAAAGAGGGAAAACAGAGAAAATCCTTCTTCCTTAACCTTGAAGATAGGAAGGAATGCTGCACCATAGCCAAGCCAGCTGTCGAGCCAGTGTAATGCCCTGGCATGGTCTCAATAGTCTTTGCTGTAATGCAGTGTATACATAAAAACATAGCAAACTAAAATAAGGCAAAATAAATAGAGGTGTCAGATTTACAGGTTCCCCTTAGAGATTCCTAAAATCTTTTTTTTTTTTTTTCCATTTTTAATCATTTAACCCCCAAACAAACAAAACAACCAACCCAGAAACAAAACTGCATATATCATGTACATCATCAACTGTACAACTGATCTCCTTTCCCCTCACAGAAACCCCTGACGCAAGCTTCTCCCATGAAAACCAGCTCAGACTGTGAGCTTTCCTAAAGAAGAAGAAAGATTCAACCGGTGGGGCTGACCATTATGGAACCACCTGCCCCACAGCCTCCTACCAGGGCCCCTCATGATTCCTTTCCTTCTCTCAGACACTGTGAACACATTACAGAAATGCTTCTGAAGAATGCCCAGGCTGTCTCCCTAGTAGGCAATCTCTCACCACTAAACAACTGTCCTACTTCTGCTACTGTAGGGAACCGGTGCCTGGTCAATTGCTGTGCCGCAAGGCATGGAAGGGCCCTGACGCCCTGAAGTAACTTTACCTTGTAGCATTTCCAGAGATTTAACTACTGACTGAGAAGAGTGACCCAGACCAAAGGGAGCAAGAGGAAGTTCTTCAGTCTTTTCTGGGATGATCCTAATGCAACCTGCAACTGCAGAGACACAAAGGTGAGAGAGTGAGTGAGCACTAGACTTCTAGGGACAAAGTCTGGAGAGTTAGAAAATACCTCCTCTTCTAGGTATGAAGAAGACCATAAAGTTAGCAATGACTATTTTTGCAGGAAGCAGAACAAGCCCTCGGTTTTACCCTTCTTTCTCACTCCTTCTCCACTTATTTCCAAAGACAGAGTGATATAACTTAAAATGCTAGTGCTGGGCACAAGTACAAGGTCAACAGAAGACCCTAGCTCTTCTCCAGCATTTATGCAATAGAGGTTATGCCTCAGTGCTACACTTCATGACTGCTTGCTACACCTTCAGCACTCAACAACTCTACTAAAACTGCTGATGAAAAACAGAGTGTAGGTGCACTCACAGTACCCAAGAGATGAAGCAAGGACAAATTTGGCTTCAGCAAGAATCTGATGTCAGGTCCTAAAGCAGAGCCAACTGTTTTTCTTACCTTCTGTGTGGCCAGCCTCATCTCATACAGTAGACTTATTAATGGGCCTTTGTTCTTGTCACCACCTTTGTGAAACTACTGCTTGCCTCAGTGTGTAACTGAGCTTTTCCAAAACCCTCTTCATGAATGTTCACCATAGAGTCAAGAGCTAGACAGGACTATCCAGCTTGCTGAAGGGAGCCTTCAGCCACCATCACAGATTCAAAACAGGAATCTGGGGCACTGGAGTGACAAGCAAGTCAAGCTGCAATGAACGAGTGGCATGACTCTGAGCTTGCTGTCCATCCCAGAAAGTATACCACAGTTGATTTACAGGAGTTGCACAATCTGTCATTACTTATGTATGAGCCAAGGAGATGGCAAAACTACAGGGGCTTTCTTTGTCAATCAGTGTGGCTGGAGAACCACATACCATCATACAGGATCTTTAAAATGGGGTTTGAACTGTGTACACGAATGGACAGAGGACTTAGCATTCTCTCTGCTTTTGCTACATTTGTGGCTTGGCAAAGTGACTTCAAAAAGCACAGCACAAACCTGGTTTGACAAATACTGGGGCAGGTGGAATGCTGTGTTTATATTCAAGGATTTTGCCCTGAGGTATTTCTTTTCTGACAGCACTGTCATGCTGACAGTCTGCCTTTTCAAACAAGTACCTGGGGAGCAAGCAAGCAGACGTAAATTGGACAGAGCCATGAGTCACATCACCTTGCATCAGGGCTGACCTTGCCACTACACCTGAATTTCTGGGTGAGTCCTAAACCAGGGAGAACAAAGAGGGGGTAAAAAAACCCTACGATGTGGTAATTCCTGAAAGTGTCATCTTTGGAATTCAGGAATTGTCCAAATCTAAACTCAGTTGTATACCAATTTGGCACATATTACCACCTCTCATATGGCTTACATGGCATAGGTTATATGGCATGCTTTAAAACAAGACAAACAAAAAGGGCTGGGATATAGCATGTCTACTCTGAAGTAGGAGCAGCAAGGAGCTTGTTAATATAATTTACAAGAGACATTTCTAAAAATCCATTTTGTGATTTAAAATAAAAATGCTTTAAAAAGTGAGAGTTTTTCTTAAATTTTCAAAAACCTTTATGAAATACAGTCTTTCTTATACAAGGTGCTTGTGTTCACTGCAATGGGCATTGCTGTTAATAGCTAATCCCAGAAAGGGAGTGGGATAGTAAGGGAGGAGAATGCACCCAGCTCTTGTAAGATACCAGCTCTTTACGATGAGTATTATACAGAGACGCAGCATTCTGGAATGTTGTAAATAGGAAAATTCTGGGGTGGGAGACTCAAAATTCAGTAAACAATGAAACATTAGAGTTTAACAATTCTGCCTTTTTCACTTCTTTCCATAGTTTACATAATTATTATACTCTCAAAGTGTTCATAAAACCACCACAGTTTGCTTCTCCAATATGGGTAGTGTGTAATACTGATCAGGCAGCATGCATGGCAGAGGAAGTTCTGTTCTGCAGACTTGGTGCAGAGCCTGAGGTTAAGTGACATTCAGAGAAAAATCAAACCAAAATATTAAAGTGACAAAGAGAGCTTTTTTTGCTTCCCTGGGATTCCTTCACTTTTTGTGCTGTTCGCTATCGATGCATAGTTTGTAGATGGTGTTTTCTCTTTTCTTCCCATCTAGGAGGAAGAATCCATCACCTTTTCTTTCTTTCCCTCTTTTCTTTCTCCAGGGAAGATAATGAAAAAGGAAGAAAAGATTAAAAAAAAAANAAAAAAAAAAAAAAAAAAAAAAAAAAAAAAAGCCCATGACAGCCCACACAATCCAATCCCTTTCCTAGAGCCATGAAGACACACATAATTCAGAATTCAAGTATCTTCTTGGGGTTCTTTGCTTTTTCACTGTGTGCATCATACCTGTAGCTTAAATACAGCTTTTTTTGTTTTTGTTTGTTTTGTTTTTTCTTATGAATTAACCCAACTCCAAAGCCTTCTTGACATACACAATTCTTTGTCCTTCTGGAAAAATTCTCAGTTTTCATTATGGGAGCCTCCACTGCTTCCTCTTAAGTAATCCCTTCAAAGTGAAAAAGCCTGTGGGCTCCAAGACTCTCCTTTGAAACCATTCATATCTTAGTGACTTATGTGATCCCCCTAGGTCAGAGTGGGGTGTGTGCAGTGAAGGTCAGTCTGTTAGACAGAAAGACCCATTCATGCCAACAGCAATCACAGCTAGAATCAAGTGGAAAAGAAATCACATTTCTTGCAGCCAGTGACCCTGTGTTTTCTTACGTGTGACTTGTGTGCGATACTAGGGAGTTCCTGATTTCTATTGGACTGTATTAAGAAATGTTGCACAAATGGCTAAGAAATGTTCACTTTTTCCCTACCACCCTCCAGCAATGACAACAGGCTCCACAGTCATCTACTTGTAATCCCAACCTGGCAGTGGTTTAGTTTTCTAAAGAAAAGCCAGAGCGTCTTCCTTAGAAGATGTATTTCATAGCTTCAAGGCTCAACCATCACCAAATTCCAGAAAACTTCTTCTAGAAAAGACTTTGTAAATTACTTTATGTTGATCCTGATTCTTGAATTTCAATTTGCTCTAGAACCTGATTATTTCCTTCTGATCATCACTTGCTTTGGACAGTGTATGCCACATTAAAATACTATATAGAATATAAGATCAAAATAATTTTTTAGGCGCTAACCAATGGCTTATAAAATCCAATTCTGTAAGGGAACTGGAAATCTCAAGAACAACATCTTGACAAGCCCCTGAAGACCAGTCTAGGTCTTGAAGAAGAGACAGGTGTTGAAATCGGACTTGCTTGTTATCAGCAAGTTGGAGATCTTGACTAGTTTTTACTTTGGCACACAGAAAATTATCTTTCTCCAGCTGTGAGGCAGTCTGCAAGGCCCAAGTATTTTCTGTCATCACCACGAAGCCTTTGATGACACAATAAACTCCCAGAAGCAAATCTGTCAGCTCTACATGGCCCAGTCACAGGTCCTGCTGGCTTCACAGAGGCACTTTTATAATGGTTCAAATAAGGAGTGCAGAAAAGGGATGAGAGCAAAGCTGATCATGGAAAGGTAACGTCTCTAGCCACAGACCAAAGAAATCCTTTGGGGCAGCTGTCAGCCAGGTGCCATCACACACATTCATCTTCCTTGTTTTGCACTTTTTCATCACCTTGTTTTGGTAGATTATTTTTCTTCCTCTTGTAGTTAATAATTTAGCTTTGTCACTACCCGCTCCCGGCTCGTCTCTAAGCCTTGGTTCCCCGAACGCTTGCGGTTACGCTTGAGCTTGGATAAGTCTTTGTCAAAGACTTCACCCGACCTTAATGCTGACACCAGGTCATCAAACTCCCCACTCTCTTCAGAGATGCTTCCAGCTTTTGCTTTCTTTTGTCGCCTCTCTTTTTCCCTCTGCTCTTTTAGCTGTGGAGAAACACAGAGAGCTTTAGGATTAGCTAACTAAGATGCCAGATCACTAGGTATGCTGCCAAGAAGCAGTTAAAATGCATCAGTACAGTTTAGGGAAAAAAAGAAAATAAGAGCTTATTAATCAAGGCCAAGAGCTACTGGCAACCATGCTGGGCTTCTCTTCTTCAGCAGAGGCGAGCAGAGAGCAGGAGATACAAGGAGTAAGTAGCATCATATGTTTGCCTCACAAAGAACAACCACACTGGAGCAAACCAAACACATGGGAGCTGTCTGTGCTGCTGCTGTTTCACACTAATTTTACAGGAGAATAGTGCCAGCAAAGTAGCTGTGCCAAATGACAGTCTAAAAGTGATGCTGGCATAGGTAATTACCCAGACTCTGGGACCAGGATTGCAGTCACCTTAGTGTGGCAGCACCTACTATACTGACAGTACATAACCTAGTGAGTTTAAAGCTAGTTTGGATGTGCCTATACAAACCAGGCACTAGTATAGTCACAAACAGCTTGGGGTACACACGAGGCATAGTTAGCTAAATTGACAGGCAGAAAGTCTGCAGTTCTGTAGAAGGAGGCAAAGAAGAAAGGAAGAACTCTAGAAAGCCATAAGCTAAACATACTGAAGAACGAAAATGGTGTGAGATATCAAAACATCAACATCAACCATATCCACCAAACAGCTCATGTTTGGATGGAGGCAGCATGTTGCAGTGATGGGAAGAGGAAGGCACATGATGGGAAGAGGAAGGCATAAACTCTGGAAAGACAAACTGTTGATGCTAAAATAACTATTGCCTGGAATTTTCCTTCCTGTGGGATTGCAAAGACTCCCACCAGCTGTGACCTTGGTGGCAGCTGTTTGTAAAACGGTAGAGAGATGTTTTGACTAAGGGTGCGGTGGCACCCCAGCCAATCACCCCAGGGGGTGGCTGGCTTCTTGTCCAATTGCCTTGAGGTTAAAAGGGTATAAAAAAAGCTGTAAATTAATAAATAAAGGCTTCTTGGCATCTTGGTGAAGAAAATCATCTCTGCCTCGCTCTTTCTCCTCCTCTGGCAACTGGCAGAAAAGCAACAACAAACTGATTTAAACACAAAGAGCAATGCAACAGAACTGCTGACTTTACAAATAATGGGATAGGTCCACCTGTCAACATTATGTTCTTCGTCTTTCTAGGGTTTCTCCAGGGACCTTGGTGAACCCCCCCTTCACTGTTCAGCAACAAGACTAATGGAAGTGGCAAGGGATGGGTACAGCTCTCGGGAAGCAGGTTTCTCACTCCGTGTGCTAGCCCCACATTGCAGAAATACTCTTTTCTTAAGCAAACTGCAACCTCTGTCATGGTGTATTAGGCCTATTAGTGCTTTAAGAGTGGGATCCTGCACTTTAAAGCTGGCTGAGAGGAAACTGGAGCCTAAGTCTTGGCATTTTAGCTCTGTGTCCAACAGTAAGGTTGTTGGCCTCCTGGTGTTTTCTCTCACTTCTCTTCCAAAAATCACAAACCAGTGCTTTTGGCACAGCAAACATTTATGGCAGCAACTCTCCGCAGCGAGGCCTGGGGTCATGGCAGCAGCTGGGGTTAAAGCACCAGCAGGGGGGGAAGGAGGCAGGGACTTCTGAGCCATTCTCAGGCCTCAGGGAAAGGCTGAGGTTAGAGGGGGGGCTGGTTCACATGAACCCCTGGGGAGATACAAGTCTGTCTCACTACATCAAGGCCAGATATGGCCCCAGTAGTCAAGGCATTGAGGCTTTCCAGAGGAAACACTGCCAGTGTCAGCTGCAGCAGGTGCTGCTCCAGGGCACTGGCTGTGCCACCATATGCTGTCAGGCAACAGGCACACAGATGATGATGAGGGAGTCTTGAGTGGAAGTTGACCAGCTGGCAGGAATAAGGGAGATGTGGCTCCTACAGAGTGTTTTCACAGAGCCTGCAGTCTGAAAGCAGGACAGTCTGGCACTGGGCAGGGACAGCACATTCGTGCAAAGTGCCAAGGCAGAACAGACAGGGCTAGGTTTAGTAGTTGAATCCAAAAGAGGGTAATTTAGGAGCCAAGCATTATGCCCTTGACAGCTGACAGGGCATCCAGCAGGAAAAATGTCCTCATTTATAAAGAGAATGATGCCAAAGAGACGTGGCAGAGAGAAGGACATAAAACAGTGACAGAACATGAGCACTGAGTTTGGCATTCTCAACCTTTCTCTCTTGAGATGGGAAAAGGCAATGGAGGAAAACCCTTCCTGTGCCCAGGTCCTCACCATGGCCTCCATGCGTGCCCTGCGCTCCTCTTCTTCCTTTTTCTTCCTCATATTCTCCAGATCTTGCTTGGCCTCAGAAAATGACTGTAAGAAAGTGTCGAAGATGCCAAAAAATTCATCTGGCTGCATCTTACCCTCACTCTCTCCAAAATGCTTCAGTGCCTTGGCATACTGTCAAGGGGGTAGAAAACAGAAGAGCAATAATTAGGCAGGCAGTTTGGTGAAGACAGTGAGGAAAGCCGATGAGTAACCGCACATGTAATTCAATAACCTCTGAGCATTCATGTGCTGAGAGCAGAAACCTCCCCCCCCCAGCAAAAAAAAAAGTGCCTCTCCTTATGGAAGGTGGCTCTGTCCCTGAAGAATCTGCTCTGCTGGATATTATCTGGGGAATATGAGGCAACAGTGCTGGAGAGCATTAGCTGTCCACTTACATAAAAAAAAAAAGACATGTTCAGTGTCTGAGGATGATGGAGTAATTTCAGAGGACCATCATCTGGCCGCATCTCAGCTGCAGTTGTGGGACACCAGGGGCATAGAAGACAGTGGGCTAACTGCTAAACAAGTAGTTTTAACCCATCTTCTCCCCTTCCACCTTGCCTTCAAATCCACTTTTAAAAGGGCTGAAGTTAGAGGTTTTATTTGCAATAAAGTTACAGTCTGTCCTCTCAGGAGCTGTTTGCCATGTCATCCATCACTCTGGAGTCCTCTGAGTCAGAGTACTGCCTGGGAGAGAGGAGTCTATGGACAGACATGGCATGGGAGAGGGGTAAGGAAAGCAGCCAGGACTCCCGGGCAGACTTAAAAGAGAGTGAATACATCACAAGTGGCTTTTATTTTAAAAGGCAAATGTTGAGGCTGCAAGATGCATGTGGAGGCAGCCAACTGGCAGGACTTCAGTCACAGGGCAGTCCTGATTGGGATATGGTAAATTCACAGCAACCCCATGCTCCTGGACATCAGTCCAGCAGTAGTTGCACTCTCTTCTTTGCTCTCTCACATAGAGAAACATACCTCTCTACTCACCAAAATGCAGTCAAATGCATGCACATATAATCTGTCAACAGCATATATTAACATGTCCACTAAGTCCAATCTAAGTGTACACATTCAAAGCATTTTCCAACTACCTTCACTCACACACTTCTGTATCGCAATAGGCAGGACCAGCAACACACTCATGATGTCACTGGTGCCCTGATACACAGCTTCCCAGCTATCCCTGCTTGTACTTGAAGACACCACCACCACTGTGAAGCAGAGCATCTCCTTACAGACCGCATTGTTTACCAAAACAAAGCCAGACTCTCCCAGGCTATGTATGGACTGACTTCAAACTCTCTTGTGTTTGTGTTGAGCTCATACTTACACAGCCCAGATTCCCTTTCCTTAGGTGGGTGCTCTTGCAGAATGGAAAATACAGTAAGAACAGTTCAGGCTCTAATCTCAAGCACAAAATGAGTTTGAATGAGTTTTGGTTCTTATAAACCCCTCTCACCCTGTACTAGGTAAAACATAAACAATGTATCCCAATCAATTGCAGGGGGAAGAAATCTCCAAGGAAAGCAGCTTCCTTCTGGCACAGCCTGAGATACTCAGAATCTCCCTTCCTCTGCTTTCCCTGACAGGCCCACAAAGCAGTTTGAAGCAATAGCTTCTTTTTCTTCTTTAAAAAGGCTGTGTTCTCAGCCAGAAACAAACAAAGAAATCCAAAGTATCTGTGGAAAAAAAAAAAAGGCGTTGGAATAAATGCAAGTTGCTTTGAGCTACCAAACATGGCAGGAGTTGAAGGAAGCACTACAGCAGCAAGTCATGGTGGGACTTCAGAGTACAGCGAGTCATGGAGGGACTTCAGAGTATGGGAACAGCAAAAGATAACTTCTCTGTTTTTAACTCCTTTTCTCTGAAACCTCTGAAGACACATACACACAAGTATGCCCACCTACTCACTCTCCCCACCCCTCTCTGAATATATGTATTTTCTCTGTATATAATGTACACGTAGTATGCTCAAATATTAGGAAAGTGCAGCAGTCTCACAGTAATCCACACTGACCAGCACCAACTCTTCAGCAGAGAGAATAAAGGTTGTCAGTACCACAGAAAGAGATACATCATGTCCATGTGCCATATTTTCTTGTCTTGCCTGCTCCAGCATGCCAGGAGAGCAGTAGTGCCAGAGAATGACTTCAACACTGGCATGGCCACTGCTGCTTGAGCACATACAGTATCTGAAGTTCAAATTTTTCTAGTCTTTTAGAGAGGCTGAAAAGGATGGGGTACTTGACTTCCTACATAGATCTCCATTAGAGGGTGGTGGTGTCTGCAAATGCTCTGCACATGGCATGTCACCCAACTGCCAGTACCAGGTAGTTCTTGTCACCCTGGCAGAGGGGCTTTTGCCACCACCATCCCATTGCCATTCAGAGAAGAAACAGTATTGCTGTGCTGGAAAGACTCAGCAGCCTGGGAATCTTCCAGAGACACTCGTGTGTATAAGGTGTTGGTGGTCTCTAAGCAGCAGTGAAGAGGAGGCTGAGGACAACCCATCTTTGGTGCCCTGTAACATGGCTTAGTAGGTCACAATCACTTACTATAAAGCAGTGAAAGATGAAAAGAAAAAAATCAGTGAGCTAGATGTACTAAAATAACTACAAAAGAAGTAAACATTTACCTTCTTTTTCTACCTCCTCCAGAAAAAGGCTGACTGAGCAGCGGAAGGAAGTCAGGAGATCCAGCCTCTGCTTCCAAGTCTGCCCATGATGTGGTTTGGGAACTCACACTCCCTCTCCAAGCCCTCCTTTCTCTATTCGTTACAGAACAGAAAGTGTTGCCCCACTAATATGACATAGGAAATTGCAAAAAAACAGTTGTCCATATCTGTAGGGCACCACACCAATTCAAGTATTGCTGTAAAGAGAACCATGCTGTCTTTTGACTGTTTAAACTGCAACACCCCTCTCTGTTTTTATTACTCCTTCTATTTCCCTGTAGCTGTGGTTCTAGGGTCACGTGCTTTATCATAGCTCCGGTGCAAAGGCAAGGGACAGCAAGCTGCTGGGGGCAGCTTCCCCAACTGTGGTACAAAAGCCTAAGCTCCTACCTGTCCACAGTGGGTAAAACCACACTGCCTGCCATGCTCAAGGCATAAGAAGCAGTACAGCGCAGATCAAGGTGCTCTGCACCCCAGACTTCTCTTCTGCTCTCCAATGCAGGATTTGTGTCACCCTGTATAAAGCATGTAACTGTTCCATGGGCAGATTCCCTGCCAGACAGTACCTGCTCTCATGCACAGTAGTGAAAACTGTAGTGAAGTCCTCGTGCACGCAAAACACTTCCCAGAGTTTTGTGACGTGCTGCAATATCATGGAACGAGAGCTGAATCTTGCTTATTTCTGAAGTCATTTAGGGACAGATGACATGGGCAAAAGCAAGATGGAAAACTGTGTTTCAGCAAGTTTTCCACTGTAACACAGAATGGTATATCTTTTTTTTTTTTTTAATGAAAAAATTCATTTCTACACCATAAGGGCCCCCAAGCTCCATGATATAACAGGTCCACAAGCTCAGTGCCAGCTATGCTTCCTCTGCCAAACTTTCCACTGAATTCATTCTCTTGCCAAAGCAAATCGTTTAGACAGTTGTTTATTTTAAAAAGCCATTTTAGCAAGGAGAAGGAAAGCGGGACAGCAGCACACACACTCTCTGCTGTGCTTGCCAATGAAATGTTAAACAGTGGCAGAAGAGTTCTGGAAATGGTGGGAATAGGGCTCTATGAAGAGGAGGAAAACAGCCATGATAAAAATTTCCTGCTGTCTATGCTGTTGGCTATTGCAGGAGGAGCCAATGCACAGATGAATTACAACATGTAGCCCTGCAGTATGAACTGTGTTCCCCAGAGAAGTAATACTGAGTTTGCTGTTATGAAGACTCCAATTGTGTACTGAGGTACTTCAAATAAATGCCTTTTCTCTTTATGGGACATATTCATATCAGTAAATGGAAAGATCCCAGACAATTTTAGGGAGGGCTGAGCCCAACTATCCTTGCACTTAGATGCTCATGAAAGATTCTCCCAGGATTCCTACAGTAATTCTAGCAGCCCCAAAATCAAGATACAGGTGCTATAAACTTTTCTGATATGTTAGATGCCAACCTGCCATGTAACATCCTCTTGAGAGGAGTTGTTTATGAGAAAGACACTTTTCCTACCCACCTCATCAGCCTTGCCAAGGCAGTGGCCACCATTGTGCATTTGTAGAGAGGCTTAAATTTTAAATTCATCATACCAATGGCAAGACCTGACTAAGTAGACTAGGAAGATCCAACACATTTTAAAAACAGGTGTGTTATAAACCAAACACAAAATAGAACAGTTATGAAGCAATCTATCAAACTAAGTTCATACCTGTCAACATTTAAGTAGGTTATAAAGCATAGGGCAAAAGTCACCTTTTTTAAACGGGAAAGTAAAATTCATACCATGGGAGGTCACTGCTCCTCTGCCTGGGCTTTTTTGTTGCTTCCTCCCAGGAAATACAGAAAAAAAAATTTTACAAACAAAATTCAACCGCATTCTGCTCTTTCTGATATAAACCAGTCCATTTTTCAGCTGTTAAAGACATAAAAACTGGTGAAGGATTCCAGGGCAGAATTTTACTTTCTCCTGCCCCCACCTTCCAGTTTATGGGAAATGGCAGAAAACATTATCCCTTGATCTAATCTATATATTCCCTTATAAAGTGGTATTGAAAGTGAGAAAAACACAAGAAGAACAAGAACCAGCTGTGCTAGGGAGACTGTTTAAAGGTTCTGGCTAAGTTTTCAATCAGTTATTAACCAAGCCATCTGTTTACTGCATGAAGATAAGTACAGTTACAAGGCTTCCTCTGCAAACATGGATGCCTGCATCTGACAAACCTGGCCCTTTAAATTTAAAACACCATTTCCTTTCCATAGCCACTAACTATAAATGGTCCTGTTGAGGGAGATGGCAGAAGTTATTGCCAGGCCACTCTCCATCATTTTTGAAAGGTCCTGGAGAACAGGAGAGGTGCCTGAGGACTGGAGGAAGGCCAATGTTGTCCCAATCTTCAAAAAGGGCAAAAAGGAGAACTCAGGTAACTACAGGTCTGTCAGCCTCACATCCATCCCTGGGAAGGTGATGGAACAGCTTGTCCTTGCTGCCATCTCTAGGCATGTGTAGGAAAGGAGGTTTATCACGAGTAGTTAACATGGATTCAATAAGGGGAAGTCATGCTTGACTAATCTGATAGCCTTTTATGATGATATAAGTAGATGGATGGATGAGGGAAGGGCAGTGGATGTGGTATTCCTTGATTTCAGCAAGGCTTTTGATACTGTCTCCCATGGGATCCTCACAGCCAAG
>VYZU01026616.1:0-17647 GCA_013401355.1 Ceyx cyanopectus | reverse complement strand
ACATCTGGTAAATTAAACAGTTAGGCAGATATTAAAAAAAATCATTTATTATTTATTTGTAATGCTTATTTATTACCATAATCAAAGATGCATTTCACCTTAGAGAAAAATGCTACTGTATTGATGACTCCCTGAAAAAAAAAAACAAAAAACCAACTTCAGCAACCCCATGTATTTCCAGTTGTCAGCTCCACCAACCACAAATTACTGCCTATTGTACTGACTCATCCTCTCCAGAGCCACCAATCGCTCAGCACGCTACATTACTTCAAAGGAGCCCTTAAGATCCGATTAATCCTGCAATAGCTTGGCTCACAACCATTAAATGAAAAACACAGCTTAAGAATCCAAAAATCTTTCATTATTTCTCTCTAGCTCACGTGCATAAATCCCAATGTATTGAAAATTCTCTAAGACCATCTATAATCAGGTAAATTTAACAGGAGCTTAATTTTTAAATGTGAATCTATTTAGGGAATTCACTAGAGTACTTTTTTCCTTTAAGCACACTTAAAATGTCCTTCCTGAACATTTAATATCTAATTTCCCTATAAAAACTAAACGTTTGACAAGAGTAAACATGCAGAAAAATAATTTTGAGTTACACATAGCACATATAAAATGCAAGAAAACCCACTGAACCGAAGTCAACTGAACCAAGAACTCAGCCAATGTCAACAACAGAATTATGAAAGCTCCCTGTTTTCCTGCATAAATGCCAGCATCATATGCCATATGGGCACACCAATTGGACTGGAATAAATGTTTTTTCCAAACCCATAATACTCGATAAAGTCATTATAATAACCCTGAATAAGAAAAATATGAGTGACACTTTCTACCCACTCATCACACAGAAATTTGTATGGTTTATATTTTGCTATACAGGACTTTCAAACTACTCTGGAACAGCAGGGTTTTTTTAGATATTTCAATATGAAGAAGACAATAAAGGAAAAATATTTCAATCCTTTTTTACCAAAACAACTGGATACAATCTCTGTTATTTTCTGTACTTTTATGTAGGAACATGAACAAAATATTTCAGGAAGTCAGCCAGTTAAAACACTTGCACCAACAGCTTTCTGTTCCTGGAGACTGTAACAAGAATTTTTTCCAACTCCCTGGTCAGTCTCATCTGCAAAGTTTGGGCTCCATTCTTCAACCAGAGCAATTACAAAGAACATTTCAAGATACATGTTAGAGAAAAAAAGTGGAAGTAACCAAGAAGGATAAATCAAACAGTTCCCTATTACTAACTCCCTAGACATCACTGGCAACAATTGGAAGCATCAGTACTGATGTATATTATTGAACAAATAACATATTTAACACGAGTCTAGAAATGGCTGCTGGACTCTTCATGTCCTCCATGACTGTATGGGATCATTTTCATTAGCTAGAAAAAGTTAGAGACACTTCAAGTTAAATAGAAAAAGGTACAAAGTTGTATATGAAAATATTGTTTCTTCAGTCATAGCTCTTAGATTCTTCAATTAATGAGATGAATTATTGAATTATCAATTTTGCAGATTCACAATCTCATGTAGTCACACAGACCATTTCCCTGGAATCTACAACCAAATCATATTTTGGAGCTCTGTAAAAAGATGTACACACCTTTTCAGAACTGCTAAGATCCTTATAACAGCCTCACATAGCAAGTGAAAAGGGCAAACAATGTGCAAATGGTAAAATACAGATATTTAGGCATGTACTGATTGCAACATTTTTTATATCTGTCAAGAAATTCTCTTATAAAAAAATTTTAACACACATTACCACAAGCAGTATTCTATAGATGAGCAAACAGTAGCTGGCAGCTACTGAGATGAGAAGGTTTGCATTTTTAAGTGATGAAAAATGTATTCATGAAGAAAATCATACATTCCAAATGTATTTTCAGCATAATATGAAAAAAATACTCATATTAAGACTCCTCAGTACACCCCTTCTCCAGACATACATGCAAATTAGCCTCGAATTAATGAAACTTGAAGTGACAAACAGAATTTTCTGAAATTGCCTGTGTTCTCTGAAGCCTGACAGGAACAAGTCACATGAACCCCTACGTAAGCTTTACCATCAAGAGCTGTAGCAGACATGAAGAGTGTCTGGAGTTTTTTCAGAAGTTTTGTTATTTAATTCACACAATGTGCATTTTTCTCTGGTAAAAGACAGGATTGTGTGCCCTAATTTCTTATTTAAGGAGTACCAGTCTTTTCATGTATGTATTACTAGCCATCCACCATTTCTGCAGCTATAGCACACAGGTAATTAAGAAAGGGAACTTCTAGAACTACCAAGTATGTTCCCCCTGAGCACTGAAATGAAACACTGCTCAGAACAAGATAAAGTAGCTGAAATGAAAGATACACTGCAGCACTGTGATGATAAACCAAAATATCTTGTCTTCCCTCTACCCAGGGAAACATTAAGAGTCTTCATCAGGAAACCATAAAGTACAAGTAACATAAAGCTTGAGGCATCTGTACACTTGCAGTATCTGTATGTCCCTGCTCTAGAAGAGTAAGAATGGCAATAAAACACCACCCAAATGCTATCAATCACAGGCAGTCTCTACCAGACACTGGGTCAGCCCTTTAGCTGCTGTTGAAGAGTACTCAATACAGGGGTAGAGCAAGTCATTAGCATTCCACAGCACTCAAACTGATCAGTTGAGACAAAGGGTATGACCCAGAACCATGCCATCCATAAATAAACACTCCTGGTTTTCCATCCATTTTCTGGTTTTGAATTTTCAACGCTCAGGTTCCAGTAAGTGAACTAAATTAAAATCTGAAATCAGGAGAGACCTCACTGCAGATGTCCCAAGTGTCTCCTGCATCATCTTTCCCACAGTTGGACCTTCCCCATGGCTACAGAGAGCTCTGTACTGGGTACCTTTTCTTACAGAGCTCAGCACATTCCATCTCACTCCCTGTCTTTGGTACCCCTCTATGTTTGGGGATCATAGCTCTTCATGTCCCCCTCACAGCATTTCAGTTGATATGCTCAGATTCAAATACACCTCGAATTCAAATGCATCTCACATCCTGAAGCTGTGGACACAAACACATGGTGAAGCCAGAGAACCTTCAGGGAACCCAAGAAGATAAAGCTCCAGCAGCTGCATTTCCAGTGAGAGTGAGGTATGTCCTGCATGTGATACAGATGCTTCACTGTCTGCCACCAACCACTTCATCTCCCTTGCAGCAGAAGCCACCATCACCTGTGGCACAGGGATGCTCACAGCTGCAGATGCAATAACCAACTTGCTGCTAGTCTGTGAATTGTGGGTACAGTGTTTAACAAGAGAAAATGTTCTGTGGCACTGACGTGGTTTTAACATTTCTATGAAGTTGGCTAAAGTATTTGAAAAAAACAAAAATACTATTGTTTTTAGAAATGTGCTTTCAGATTTTCCTTTAAAACGATTTTTAAAGATAGAAGTCCTAAAAGCAAGTAAAAACGTGAAAATGAAAACTATTTTGTTGATGCTATTTGACCCAAAATCTAAGATAACTTTAATATTAAAACAAAACAAAAAACCAAACAAAAAACAACAACAAAACAGTTAAAAAACAGACGTTTTTGAAATACACAAGAATAAAAAATGGAATCACAACCTATCAGGAAAGACAAACCATCCCAGTATGCACAACAGTGTGTCTATATATACACATTCAACTAACATTCATAATGAGCTGGGCAACTAATGAAGTTCAAATATCATGAAACACTCCAAGAGTAAGGAAACTCATACAAGAAAACAGCTATCGTATCATCAGTATATCTGACATTTCTTCACCAGCCTTTTTTGAGCCTTGTCTGAAGAGATCTTTATTCAAACCCATAGGAGGGTGCAGAACAACTATACAGATCTACCCTCCCCATTAAATGGCAGCTGAGCAAGCAGTGCCTGCAATCACCCTAATTGCTGCTCACAGCAGCCACTTCAAGCCACACTCAATCACAACTCTATTATTCCTTTTGATCACCCAGGTAAATGCATATCCCTGCTAGGACTGGTAGAGACCTCCAGAAACATGAAGTTACTATTGCTGCACTCCAATGTATTCAATAACTTTTCATTTTACAGGATGAATAGAGACAAGAGCTTGTCATTAGGAAAATGCAAGTGCTTATTACCAGAACAAAATGATAGCTCCTATGGATACATTATAGTATCCCACACATCATAGTATGATTCTGCATTGATAAGCTATCCAAATTTACAGTAGTAATTCCATCATTATTTGATGTTCTGAAATGCAAATATATCTCATAGCAATATACATCTGAAATTCAGAGGATAACAATAGTACACAAATAGTTACGAAGTACCAGAAGAAAAACTGTTGCCTTTCAAAAGAATTATAAATATATTTTCAATTTTCCCTATGTCTGAAATACTTTGTGAACAGAAAAGCTTCTGGAGGCAACATAAAGAAACTTATTAGTGTAGAAAACATAACATTTCACTTCCCATTGCATCATCTCACTGCGATATAGACTCTTTGAAAAACTGCCACTTAAATAAAAGGTAGGATCTACTGAAAATGTTTCTCTCAGCTTGCAGTAAAAACTTTAAATTTCCTTAAGGCTTATTAGAGATTTTGAACAACTGAGGAAAAAAACCCCTCCAAACATGGAGGATGCCCTTTGCAACTGGAAAAGGAAACCTTTCCACTGTCCCCACAAGCTGTGGTACAGTGTCTGTGCCTCACTCTGGGCTTGAAGCACAAATATTCCAGGAGAACACACCCAGAAAATCACCTGAGGTATCACAGGGGCAGTGCAATTGTTTGTGGAGCACAAGAGTGTTCCCAGAGAGAGCAAGGCAACCACAAACTGGTCCTTAAATTGTATTAGGCTAACCAGTGGCTGGAATAATTTTTATAGCTCGTTCAATTCACAGTCCTGTTTTATTGAAATTATTGAAATAGCCCAGAAGACAGTGATAAATCAGTACTGTCTTCTGGTTCTACTGTCTACTCCTCAATGAGTTAGAGTTGTGAAATCAAGTAATGACATCTGATAATCTATTCAAGGAAAAATGTATTTCATGCAGTCTCAGTAATAGCCATAAACTATTCTCGGTGAGAATTCCACTGAGAACAATATTAATTGTATAAGCAGACCAAGAGCACTGTAAGAAACTAAAAAGTTTTAAATTCACTCCTGTCATTTAACCCTAATATAACACCTCATACCTTGTATGTTGTATTTCTTCCTTTCTCCTTCCTTCCTCATGTTTGCCTTTTGGTGCAGACACTGTTCTACAGCAAATTACATTCTTCCTTTTCACCACATCTAAATAGCTGAGCCCTGGTTTTCTCAAGTCAGTCTTTTCCATTATTCTGCATGATGGGGGGTTTTGTGAAGCCAGTTGAAGTCCTTTGCCCATGCTGGGGGCTGCCTGTTGCTGGGTGGGCTGCTGAGGGGTCCTGGGCAGAGGCGGCAGCAGCCGCTGCTGAGCAGCCCCTGGGCGGGGAGAGGCCTCAGGGAGGGCGGGGAAGTTCCCGCCACAGAGCACAGGGTGAGTGACCAGGGCTGAGCACCAGCCTGAGCCTCTGCCAGTGCACAAGGTGAGTTCAGTCCCTCTAAGGGGTCAGTGGTGCCCATCTCAACTGTCCCTCAAGTCTCAAGGTGTCAGTGGCTGTAGATGCCCAGCCATGGCTGTAGCAGACTGGAGGCTGCTGCTAGGAAAGCTGTGGGCACCAGACAGAGGACCCAGCAGAGAGGGCCCGAGCCTGGCACTGCCAATGGTGGGTGGTGGAGACAACTCTTTTTATGAAGGGTGATTGAAGGAGCTGAGACTGTTCAGTGTGAGGAAGAGGAGGCTGAGGGGAGACCTCATCACTCTCTACACCTACCTGAAAGGACATTGTAGAGAGGCTGGTACTGGGCTCTGCTCACAGGGCATTCGTGACAGAGCCAGAGGGGATGGATTCAGCTGCTCCAGGGGAGGGGCAGACTGGGAATTAGGGAAAAAAATTTCACTGAAAGAGTAACCAAACACTGGCACAGGCTGCCCAGGGAGGGGATTGAGTCCCCAGCCCTGGATGTGTTTAAGGGTGGTTTGGATGTGGATTTGAGGGACATGGTTTAGGGGTGAACTCTGTAGAGTAGGGCTAATTATTGGATTTTATTATCCCAAGGGGCTTTTCCAAACGGAATGATTCCATTATTATATGTAACCCTAAACCCATGATTGCTTCTGAAATAGAAAATATAACCACTATTTTGTATCAAGGGTCCAAGAAATTAAGACCATTTAACTTACAATCACATTGTTTTACTGCTGAAAGATACAGAATTCCTGTAAAGCATTCTTGCTACAAACCCACAGCAATCTTTAGGACTAATATGATTCCTAATGAAATACAACACATCTCCATCCTACCACACACTTGGTACTACAAGTTAGAATCATATAATTATTTTGGTTGGAAAAGACCTTCAAGTTCATCCAGTCCAACCATTGAAGTGTTAATGTCTTCCCTTATTAAACTTTCATGCATTTATCAGCAATCCTGATCCACCATAAAACAGATATTGCAATAGACATCTTCTACAGAAGGTATCAAATACTAACATCCCAAGCTAACCAGAGCTAATATCCATGTGTAAAGCACCACCAAAAGAGTCAAGAATTATGTTGCATTCAATAGAAATGTCAGCTAAATTCTGAATAAAAATATTAAAGATATTTATCTGGTAAAGGGACTAAAAGAATAACTTGAATTTACAGAAAATGGAATAAATCAGCTGTAAATTCTACCTGCCCACCAATAAATAAAAATATCAACAAGTACAGTATGTGTAAAATGAAAAAACACCTGATGTAGATAGATTATCTTAGTCCATTATCCCAACAACAATAGGATAAGACAAAGAAAACTGTCTCAATAGAACCATTTCAGACTGGGTTACCTAATATGACCTGCAGAACAGAAAGGAATTTCAGCTTCCCAAAAAAAGAAACAAATAGCTACACCATACAATTACCCTCTCAATGTGCTTGATGAATCATCTTGAGATAACTTTAGACAAGAACAGTATGTCTAGAGAAAATATTTCCAAAGGCATGATACTAACACTGTGTACCTGTAGTAATAATATCCAAGTCTCTACTAATTTATCATTTCACTGCCAGATGTGAGGAGTGCTAAATTCATATTTTAAATCTAACAGTTATTTAAAAACACAATCAAACTCTGACTTTTCCAAGATTGACAGATGAAACTTGCTAGGGTCCCTGGTCTTTACCACACAGTCCTAGCTTTCTAGGACTAATTCATTTCTACACTTGTAAATTGCTGCTCTTACATAGATCAAGTGTGAACACTCTATTTTAAAACAGTATTTACATTTTTACTGTTATTTAAATTGTTGCATTCTAAAGGAACAGAGATTACAATGTCAAACTCTGCTCTAGGAAGTGACATTATAAAGAAACTGAAGGATTATGTCTGTTCTATACTAGTGAGGGTTCACAATATGCATAAAACAACACAAACATGTACCTTGTGTCTGTAATACAGCATTTCTGACACATATCATATGATTTCGACTCATTCTCAGGATCTGTAATTACCTTCTGGTTTTACTTAAGTAGGAAGGTGTTCTTTCCAGCCTTTTAAAGAGCACATTGAGAAATACAGGTAAAACTAATTGAGACCAATGATAGTTAAGTTCTCCTACACACTAGAAGAAGCTTTCCAAGGGGTGTTTGGCAAGGGAAGCAGTGTGGTTACTCACGTTGTTGATGTATTCAGCAAGCAGGTCCTGGAGAGCCTGGCGGATGGCATTGCACTCGGCAACGATGCGCTCCCGGTGAACATCCCGCGTGCAGGAAGAATCTGCTAGCAGGGCTGCTCCACTGATGATGGCTTCCAGGCGTTTCTCTAGGGATGGCCTGATCTTCTCTTCATCCACTACAAGAGGATCTAGGATAATTAAATTCTGGAAAACAGGAGTACGGGTAAGAAAAGTCAAGTCAGCCCATTTAAAAGTTGTTGCTTTCCTGTCTAACTTGTATGAACCGCAGTGACATTGAGCTTCCTAGACTTGCAACCAGCCCTTTCCTCCTGAAGTATCCAAAAGACTTTTGACCATGGCAGATTCAGTTTTCCCTACTGAAGGTGAGCATACAGATCATTTACAGACAAAGCCAAGTTCTCTTTGCCATTCAGATCTCACTAGTTCTAAGCCAATATTCATGTTATCAAATCCTCTTGGCCTGGACTTGGTACTAAGATAGCAACAGAGCTTTCCAGCCAGAGCTAGTTCACACCTAAGCAGCAGTGTGAGCAAGTGGAACAAGATCACATGAACCTTCAGGCCACCTTGTGGCTACAACTGCTTCATCTCCAAGTCCTTCCTCTGTTTCCTACTTTTTCTGCAAGAGATTCAAGATTGTAATCCTTGGCTTCAGTCTCTCCTACAACTGCATCTGGCATTTCTCCTTCTAAAAGGCATTTCACTTCTTTGGGAAAGAGAAACACTATTTGGACACCTTTATAAATATACATGTATTCTTATCACTTGCTTATCAATCTTCACAACATCCTACTCTGCAGATTTCAACACCATTTAATAACAGAAGAACTACAGCCCAGACTGCCAGGTTCACAGCCATACAGAAGGTATGTCTTAAAACAGGTAACTGGGTGCCATCTCCCAAGTTCTCAGCCAGCAATGTTTCACAGCTGAGAATGTTAGATCAGCTTATATAAGCAGTCAGGTTCTGCTGGCTTTCAGTCTAATACAATCCCACACTGTGGCAGAAAGTTACTGCTGCTCCATGTAATAGGCTGAATATGGGCAAAGATCAAAACTGTTTTTTCACAGAATGTTAAGGGTTGGAAAGAACCTCTGAAGATCATTGAGTCCAGTCCCACTGCCAGAGCAGGACAAAACTAGAGCAGATCACACAGAAATTCATCCAGCCTTTTGCTTTTTCAAAGGACATAAAAAAGTGTCATTCTGCCTTTCACTGCCTGGGGTATACAAAAGCAGACAACTCTTTTGGCATGATAAAATTAATTGCATTTGTGTGTTAAGAGAAAGAAAAGGTGGCATTTTCCTGAAATTTAAAAGTATATTCAATCTTCAGCATTTAAAGAAATTCAAACTAGTATTTTTTACTCTAACTGAATATTTGAAACACTGTCAGTATTGTCCAGATCACCAAGTCTATATTACACATAAATTCCTTAACCTGTTACATGCAGATGTAGTTCCAAGCTTGCATGAGAAATATTAAATAAGAAAACTATGCCATACATTCATGAGTGGAATTTAGGTCAGTTAAATCAGAACTTATCTCTGCTTATCCTCTATGCGCCAGAATACTTTTAAGCTGGAAAAATGCAATTATTCTTTCAATTTAGATTTAATATCTCAATTTAAGGTACTGTCTAGCTCAGGCAATTCTGAGTGGTGAACGTGTTCTATTAGAATAGCAGATAAAAGCTTAAACAGCTAGGACAGGGGACTTAGTCACCTTGAAAATTATCTTGTTGGTTATTATTAACATTCTCTCACATTATAGAATCAGAGAATGGTAGGGGTTGGAAGGGACCTCTGGAGATAAGTCCAATCCCCCTGCCAGAGCAGGGACACCCAGGGCACGCCACACAGGAACAGATCCATGGAGGTCTTGAAAATCTCCACACCCTCCCTGGGCAGCCTGTTTCAGTGCTCTGGTGGGTATGTTTGTCTGGATCTTTTAATCACTTAAAAATGCTCCTGCTTCACATGTCTCTATCTGTAAATACAGCTAAGAGGTCAGGTTTGACAGCACTATATTTGGCCTGTAACATGAGGCTAAAATGGGCAAAGAGAGATTCCTTTGGTGGGTAAGAGAACTGAAATCAGAGCAGAAGATGGGGCAAAGTCTTTTTCTGAGCAACCAGCACACCAACACACAGCACAGATGCCACACAAGCCTGGCTGTCTCCCAGGAGAAGGGATCACACAGACACTGCAGAATTCAAAGCCTCTTGAAGGGGCAGAGAGAACTACTTCCAAATCATGTGACTGAATGAAACTATCTCAATTTTGCTCAATTAAAAAGTGCAGTAAATGATTTGCTAGGCTTGTCACTCCTGTATTCAGATGACCCCACTTCTAACACTGAAATCCAAACAACACAACTTCTTCTAATAGGTTCTAGTCCACTGATAAGATTTTAGCCAATAACCTACAGCTATAAAAAGTAGTCACACATGCTTAATGAGTACATACTGTTGGATAGGACATACAACACAAAAGTTAAGCTAAATACTAACTTTCATAATCAAGACAGTTTTTTTTAATACAGTGTGTTTAAGGGAATAACCTGAATTTAAAAACCCACTCCTTGCCCCTTCATTTGAAAGCTGAAACAGACTCAAGCTGTAAAAATACCACACAGAAAGTAAAATTGAGGTCTCTATAGCTTTCAAATTAAATCTGTGCCTATAGCTCTGACTTTTGTTATATATAATTTAAGTCATTTCAATTCTAGCTCAGTATCTGAAAAAAAAGCAGTTTTCAAAGACATACTGCACATCCCAAGTAATACACATTAAACAGATGGAAAAAAATATTGCAGAGTTAAAAACAAAAACAAGAAAAACCCAAATAACAATCCCAAAACTTTTTGTTATGCCTAAGTGATACCAACTTCAGAAAAGTAAAATCTTAAGAAAGGACAGGAACAAATCCCTTAACTTGAGGCTACTCTTATTAGTTTAGCCTTTCTCTGAATAAATGCAGCCTTAATGAAAACTGTCACTGCAGAATGGAATAGTTATTAGATAAACTACTGATAATGAATTCCACCCACCTGTGAATAGGTAGAATCATAGAATGGCACGGGTTGGAATAGACCTCTGGAGATTGAGTCCAACCCCCCTGCCAGAGCAGGGTCACCCAGGGCAGGTCACCCAGGAACAGATGCAGGTGGATGTGGAAAGTCTCTAGAGAAGGGGACCCCACAGCCTCTCTGGGCAGCCTGTGCCAGGCTCTGGCACTCCCACCGTGAAGAAGTTTTTCCTCATGTTGACATGGAACTTCCTCTGATTCCCCTTGACACCATTATCTCTTGTCCTATCACAGGACACCACTCAACAAGTGACTGGCCCCTTCTACTTGACACCCACAATGCAGATATTTGGAAACATTCATAAGATCCCCTCCCAAGCTCTTCAGACTAAACAGCCCCAGGGCTCTCAGCTTTTCCACATTAGAGAGATGTTCCAGTCCCTTTTCTCTCCCAACTTGCAGGATCTGTCTAGGTGTCTAAACATTCCACCTCCACTACTGTTCTACTGCCTTGAAGTCCTCCATCACATTGAAAAGCAATCCAGTTCAAGTAGTCTCAGCCCTAGGATGGAACAATAATTTGCCCACTCACAAAGCAGAGCAAAAGAAAGAGGCAGTCCACTGCTTTATCCTCTTCTCAAGAGGCAGAGAAGTCAGAGCCAGAACTACTCTGTAGTTAGAAAAACACAAATTTTGTTCTCTCCAAGAATGAGAGGGAAAGCTGAGGTTTTGCCAGGGTCTGGCAAACCCTGCCATAAGGCTAAACTCCAAAGAGCAGAAAAAGCACTTGGTCAGGATGAAGACAGCTTGCTCTTCTACTCTGAAATGTCTCCATTTACCCTAAAGTCTCCTTGGCAGTGGATGGAGCCACACTGGCTCTCCCAGGCAACAGCACAAATCATTTTCCTTTTGCAGGCAACTTCTTAATTTCCAGTTCCTAGAGCCAGGCCTGACAGAAGCAGTAATCCAGCTCTTTAATGTTGGCATCAGAAGCCTTCCTACTGCAATGACAACATTCAGACTCCTCTGTCTTTTGCTGTAATAGCTCTTTCTACAGAAGGAAAGAAATAAACCTCAGAACATTGTTCTGGAAAGATGAAGGCAGTCAGGTATCATTTGTTCACAAGCATAACATCCTAAGAGCATAAGGCATCCATTTTTTCCTCATTTCTTCTCTTTGATGAGCTTCCTTATGATAGTGAGATTATAGCTGAATACAGAGGCAAACTGTACCAAATTTTCCTGGAGATAAGCTAAGTTACTACAGGTCTCAAACACCATATGCATTGCAGGAAATCAGGGAAGTGAAGGAAATTGTAAAGAAGTGCCATTAAGGGTGCTGAAGTGCAGGGGAAATTAACCCCTTCCAGCTGACACCCCTCTAAATAAGAATGAGTAACTTGAAAAGCAAAAGCAAAATAGTTCTCAGCAGTAGCAACTGTATTTTCCTGCATAACAAATGCTTCATGTCTGCATTACATAGATCCTCATCACTCTGGCTACACTGAAAGACAGCAAAACTGAGAATGAACCATCTTGGACTTCAATAACTAGCATATTAATACAGATTTGGAAAACTCCCTAAAATAATTTATTAATGTTGAAATATTTACCTTTTAAATATATCTATAATTAGCTTACACCCAGCAGATCATCAAGTAAAATACAAATGTCAAGTAGAATATGTTAGTGCCACTGCAGACCTGAAGGCTGCAGCCATATAGCTAGCAAAGGGACTGCCTTCCAGTCTCAGGTGAAAATGGAGGGGAAATGTTTTCCTTTAGGAGACAGTTTGGAGAAACTTCATGCAAAGATGGACAAATAGTAGTGGGAGAAAAAAAAGCTACTACAGTTCACCTCTAAATATAAAATAAATAAAAATTAACAAAATCTAGGCAATAACCAGAAAAATGACTTTCTGCCCACAGATTAAATTTCTCAAGCAAGTTCATCAACTGCTTATGACCAGTACTTCTGCACAGAAACAACTTCCAACCCATCAGAAGACTCCAGCTATGCAACAAGCAGCTCCACAGCTTTGCTTTCACAGAGCTAAACACCAGTTAGATACCCAAGGTCTTAAGCATGAGCATTTAAAATGAGTTATTAGATCCTTATTTACTCCCTCATTGGTCTTCTGATCCATGAAAAGGAGGGATTAGAGGAATCCAGAAACCCTGTTTTATTTGCTGACACTGTGGACTGCTTTATGGCATTTTGATAGCTCATATGTACTTGCTCTGCCAGACAGTTGCAGTCATTAGAGGGCCACCCATCAGCTGCACATGCTGCCTGGGAGTCAGGAATGCAGGAGCTGGATCCTTTGGGGAGAAATCTCTTCACAGGCAGCAGATGCAAGACATCAGATCACCTGCACCTACGTGCTCTTTTAACACAGATCTTAATATGCAATTAACTTTGCAATGTTACAATTGTGCATTGATTTATGAACAACGTGGAGCCTTGAAGAGGAATTTTTGAGAAGCCACTGATTTAAGAGTCAGCTGCTCTAATTTTACTGGTGGTTTCTTCACCTATAAATCTGCAATAACTTTCACACTGCCAGCCCTGGCAAAGCAGGAATGACATTGCAAAACATCTAGATGCTAGATTGTTGGGTAAGCTCCCTGATACATTTCCACACTATAAACATTTAATGAGATTTGTTCCCAGCAGACTATTTACTACATCAATCTATTTCATGGCACTGTATTTGCAACAAGAAGATAGAGCAAAGGTTATTTCAGGTCCTTAGCCAATAGAACTTCACTGTAAAGAAAGAAAAGTGCAACCATCTAACTCATAAAATGATTTTAAGAAGCTAAACGCTCTATAAATTGTGCTTTATCTAACTCACACAGCTTCCATATCCATTTGTGTTACCTAGGTAAAAATATTTAAAACCCCATAAACAAATGAGTTTTTACAACAATCAGGCTTCTATGCTCTTATGTTTCCAAATGAAACCTAATTCAATCCAAAATACATTTTTTTCTATTTTTTTATTATCACATATCTTACATTTTAAAACAACAATATATATATATTTCTTTTAAGTCACTGAAATGGTATTGCTTACATGAAGTCAAGGTGAGTTCACCTGCAGTCACAATCTTGTTTAAAAAAAACTGTGAGTGAAATAGGTAAATAGTGGCTCTCATTTGAATTCTATACTTTGCAATTCAGAGTTTCATTATAGCAAATAATGTATTATTCTTAAATCTTTCTTTTTTTTCTTCAGTTTATTAAGAAAATAAACTGGAAACTAGAATTTTAGAACAATCACAGCTCCCTCCGCCTGTCCTGGGAACAGACCTGTTCCAGTCCCTGAGTATCTCCATGGCCTCCTCTGTAATAACACCAATTCTCCTAAAAATAAATAAACAATATTGGAGTTCCAGGGTTGAGATCTAGTAAATTCAAGAATTTACAAGCAAAAAAAGGCCATATTTGCAAATGCATTCAGAAACTTTCATGCCTTCTGTGGATCTGAGCCTACAGCAGTTACACCAAACGAAAAGCAGGCTCTGGAATCTCATCTACAGGAGGCCTTTTACCATTTTTGTCAGGACAATGGAAAAACACTTATAAGAGCTAGACATGTCATCTAAATTACATCATAATCCCAATTACAAGTTTTGGAGTAAAGGACTTCAGGTGGCATTGTACCCATCAACTGCAGGCAAGGGAGCCACGACCACTATCAGCTGATGATCACTGGTAGGTGTAAACTGACCTCATGGGCTCTGCTCACTCAAGGATGTGTCTGTCTCCACCCACTAAGGGATCTAACTCTTCTCTGCTGTCCCAAGGAAGACAAACACTGAACAGACATGAAGACTTCATTCCAAACTCTTTTGAAGGAAGTGAACCTTCCCAATGGAATAATTGAGTGATGTTATTTAGACCAGAACTAAATAATAGTTAATCATTTACAAAATGAAAGAAACCATGTTTGCACTTTGACATACCTCAAGCTCATCAAGAGCATTGCCAAGAGTAGCTGTGTGAGCTGGGGGTTGTTCCACTTTATTTCCAGCTCCTTGGGAAGCATCAGAAATTACATCGAGAGCGTTCTGTATTTCATTGCAAATTGAATCCTTGCTGGCTGTGAGGGATGCAACATCTGAATGTTCCAAACAAGCTGAACATATTGAGTGGAGGAGAGAGGAATTTTCCTTCAGGGATGCACGTGCTGCAGCAATTTCATCTCGCTGATTGCTAGATTTCAAATCCTGTCAGCAAAAGAACATGCTGTTTATTTCCAAAAGCACTTTAAAACTTCAAAACTGACAAGTAATGCATAAACAATTTTTTTTCCCTCTGTCTATTCTGTTTAAGGAAACATCGAGTTAAATTCATCAAAGCCTGTGAAAATGGGCTACATCAGTACTTAAACTGTATCATCTTGATCTCAGGAGAAGTGAATCAAGTCTGTGTATAACAACCCCATTTTTTTCTTGTGTCTTATAACCAGCACCATGGGCTGTCCACATTGTGCTTGTTTTTAAGCACAGTTTGCCTGTAAGAAAACTAGCCTAGAAATTAGCTGTCTTTCCTGCCAGACATGTCTTCTTCTTCTTAGCAATCGAGAAGGACAGAGGTGCAGACAGGGTTAAACAAGGAATTCTCTGGCTGTTACATCTAAACAAATTACTTCTGTTTATTTCCCTGCCCCACCAGCATATGGCCCCAGCATATGGGACACCCATACAGTCAACATCAGGATTGTAAGGAGCCTCCTGCCTCAGTCTATTTTACTTTAGGCATTCTCCTCTCTTTTCTGGATCCTGACCCTTAAAAAAAAACCCAAGAAAACAACAACAAATCCAGATGAATAGATATTTACAAAATGTCTTGGTTGATGTGAGACAGTTAAATTCAGGGGGAAAAAAAAAGGAAAAAAAAAAAACCAACACATCAAAAAATAAAAGCCTGTGGCACCAGCTTCAAATGATGAGAAGAGGCACAATGGAGACTGAACAACAAAATAGAGACAAAACTGCTTGCAGCCTGCTCTAAAACAAGCTGAAGTCTTTCTCCTTCTGATTTTTTCTGAAATCTTTCCCATTCCTTTGCATTGCATCAGTCTGTGCATCACTTACAAAAGCTTCACCATATCCTGCTCCTCACTGCATCAAGTTGCTGTGTTTATGACTGAAGAAAGAGCATACAATATTAAATGAGCCAGTCCTGTGTTTTTTAAATCTCATTTAGTACAAAATGTGCATTGGACAAAGCATTGCATCTTGCTTCCTCGGGCTAACTTGGAAATCTCAGTGATATGGCAAAAAACAAACAAAATGAAAGAGAGAGAGAGAGAGACTCAACCAGGAGCAGACAATGGTTTAACCTGAGCATCATCTGAATTTGTAAAGCAAGTTCTTTTCTCATGCATATAAATACTTAACAGATTTTTACATTGTCAATACACCAGTTGTCACAGTTTAGGGGCAGGGCAGCCCCCAGACCCATAACAGATGCTCTCTTCCAAGGGGGAAGAGGAAAGGAATAAGGAAGAGAGACTGAGTGATTAAAAAGGAAACTAGAACAGCTTGAATGAGAATAATAATAATGGAATATAGATAAATATATACAAAGCCAGTATCAAACCCAACTCTCCCCCCACCTCCCCATCACTACTGATGCTGTGGCAGGCATTGGGCAAGTCCCAGACTGGGCCAAGGGACAGATGGGAGCTGTGTTCAGGAGCTGGATTCTGGTGCTGGATTCAGGAACACCCAGATTGGGATCAAAAGCAGAACAGAGTCCTCAGATGCCAGCCATTGGAGAAGAGAGGAAGAGCCAAGGAAGAAGCAGCCACCTGAACCCTGGGATTCCTCAGCTTTATACTGGAGATGAGGTTTATGGGCTGGAATCCCTCACTGGTCAGTTTGGGGTCCCCTGCCCTGTCTGCTCCTCCCTGCAGCTTCAGCCTTCCACTTTCTGCACCCCACAGTGTGGCACAAGACCCAGCAGTGGCCTTGGTCTGCACTCCAGTCCTTGGTACCTACTGTGAACACAGGGTGTTGTCACTGCCAGGAGCAGCCCCTGCCTGTGAGAACAGGCTGCTGACCTCAGACAGGGCAGGGAGTTAAAAGAACTGCTGCAAAATAAAATCACTGAACAGTTTCTGTTCTCCCTCAAACCAGGACACCAAGATATAAATGAATCACCACTGTGCAGGAATGACTTCATTGCCCAGGGTGCTTAAATCCAAATACTTGTGCACCTCCAACCCTGGTAAAGTGTATGCAATCTATCCAGTGCACACTCAGCAAAAAGCATCATTTATTTTTAAATGGAATCTTGTTCTAATTAGTGACTCTACCTTTCCCTCAATTAAATTACAACAGAATGCTCTCCTTTCTCCTGCTCTGCAAGGAATCTACAGACTTAGAGATACAAGTAGCTACTGTTTGTTCTTCACCATTTCTTATTTTGCTGCATCATATGCAAGCAATCAAACTCAAGAAGTCCTTCCAAATGACTTTTCCTCTCACAAACAGCACTGTCTAACCAGGAACAAGGGGTTCATAAGAAATCCAAAACTGGTAAACCAGTAGTACAAATCCAGTAACAGCAAGTCAAAAACATGACACCTGGAAACATGCCCAGAAATAGTAAAAAAAAAAAAAAAAAAAATAATAATCCAAGGTGTTAATGTTTTTTAAAACACAGAATGTTTTGTTTCACACAGTACTGTGTAGTTTGCAAATCATGCTATTGGTAAATTAGCCCATAAAGAGTCTCACTTATGTTGAATAACACACTTAAAAGAAAAAAAGTAATGTTAGACCCATTAAATTCAAAGAATCACAGAATCACA
>VYZU01026614.1:0-39045 GCA_013401355.1 Ceyx cyanopectus | reverse complement strand
CATGAAGTTAACCTATGTTTTCACAATTCTTTATTCTATAGGAAGAACTAATACTACATGCAGACAGAAGCAGTCAGAGAGAGAGAGAATTAGATCTCTACATATGAATGAAAACCCCTTGCTGTCAAATATTAAAAAAACATTCAAAAGTGGACCTTTGCAGCACAATCACAGAGAAGTTAATGTGTTGAGGAAGATGGGAAAACCAGTTAGGAGAAAACAATATGCAGGTAAAATGCTTATATCACACAATGAATTTTAGTTAATGGAAAGTCATTCTGTTCTCCAGATTGCCTTACTGGTCACGATTTAATATATTAAAAATAAATAGACCACCAGCAACTTTATGCTCTGATTATGTCCAAGTTCAAGCATTTTTACTACTTTTTGGTTTTGCTCTGTTCAACACCAAACAAAATCAAGTCTGTTCTTTTTGGGTGTTTCCCAAGTGCAAGTAATTAAGAAAACAAGGCTCAAAGACACCAGCTGACCCACACTTTATTTTGTGTTAGTAGCAGTGCTGGCAAAGCCCACAGGCTGTCTTTGTCAGTCTAGCCAGGTACAAGGTGTAAAACTAGTGAAAAGAATTTGGCACAGGCTTATTATTACAAAAAAGATCCAACTTGGAAAAGCAAATGTTACGTACTTGGGAAACCCACTCATTTGCATATATAATCAAATGTTCAGTGGAGCTTGCAGAAGTCTCCATTTTGAGCATAGACCCTTGAAATACCAGTAATTAAAACACTTCTGTATTTCTTGTCTTTATATTACTTTCATATATGAAAATGAAGGCTTGATTGTGTATTTTACTCTGCCATTTGGTAGCCTGCCATCAAAACTCTAAGTGGCACAACGCACAATAGATTTATGCACCATGAAGCAGGCACAGTAGGGGCTCGGGGTATTTGTGTTTTATTTCCAGTCAAATGATACACAGGGGGCTGTCACACTAACAAGGTATATAATGATTGACTCGCTCAGCCACTCTGAGACCTTTACTCCAATACATCTGAAATCTCAATAAAGAGGAAATTTGTATTTGAGCAGCTGTTTTGAAATGCTCTGCTTTATCTTCTTCCCTTTCTGAGCAATACATATGGTTCATTGCTAATTAATTGAAAAAAAACAACAACCCTTCATTTGTTCAAGTCATACTTGTATGTATTAAAGCAAACCCTTTGTTCTTCTCGCACTTATCTTTAACACATCATTTGTCCTTTTAATATATAGAGTTCACAGACAATCCTTAGTGCTAACTCTGAACTCTAATGCTGCAGCCCTCTTCTATTGAGGGCACAGTAACAGAAAAATGGCAATACAGCCATCCTGTTATCAAAATCCAGGGTAATTTAACCATCACATTACTTACGGGCTCGTTAAACATTAGGCTCACAGTCTTGTATTGCTGTCTATGGTCCTTTATCTCATACAACAATACAAAGAGGAGAAAGTATCTGCAAAGGTGATCCCTGAAGCCTGGCTGTACAAGTTTAAAGTGCAGAGATGCTGCCTGGAGTTCTCTCCACACCGCTCTGGCACCAAGGACATGCAAGTGAGGACTTTCCCACTCCGACTCACTGCATAAACTAGCATCAGTAAAAATTAGCATTAAGCAATTATACAGCTCACTTAAGGTGAAAGTTTCATCTTTTAGCTCTGATAAGGATTTGATCCAACTCATTAACTTTTATCCTCAAATCCTGAGACAAAGTCCTACTTTGTATTAGATTTTGTGAAGTACAACTTTAATTTCTCAGGCAGTGAGGATAGACTTCTTGCTAATGGATCACACAACAGTTCACCCAAGTTTGAAAGGCACCAAAGGTGCCATTTGTTCTTTCAGTGCTTTCATCCATCTTACAGCTGATCTCCTAGTCTAAAAATTATGAAGGACATCCACTGTAACAGCTCTCACAATCTTTGCAACAGGCAGGTTATGCAACTTCAGCACATGAAGCAGGAGCTAGTGCTCCCACCACAGAAGATTTCTCTCAGTCTATACATGCACTCTTTGTAGTTTCATTAAATATAAAGACTGTTTTAAAACTTGAAACTTCTCCTGTCATTTTTCTGTGCCCACACATTTGAGCCAAACAAGGCTCTGTGAAAAATAATCACTACTGAGCATCAGTGAACAAGGAGGCACAGAGCAAAATCCTCAGCCATGATAAATCAATACTCCTTGATTTATATTAGTTGAAGTTCTAGCAGTGCAAGTCTCCGAGTAAAGCAGCTACACTAGACAAAATGAGGAGGCATTTGCTACTCTTTCACCATAAAATGAGGGCCGGCAGCCAGATTCTTATCTCCTAAAATCTTTTTATATGTTTCAAAACAGGCTCCTGCATGTTTAGTTTGTTCCTGAGCAGAGATTTATCACTTAAATATTTTAATTTACATAGAAATGATTCTATGTAAATACCTACGTATTTTTGTCATACAAGATGTGCAACAAACATGTATTGAAATTAACTGGCAGCAACTGGAAAAACCATACCTGCGACAGGCAGTTGGACTAAGGCTTGTGGGCAAGCTCTTCTGAGTGGAGGCACATAATCTGTATCACCCAACAGTTAAAGATTGGCCACTGTCTGGTTTTATACCAACAAAGCTTGGAGGCACTGAGACATGGGGAAAAAAAACCTGAAAAGGTAGATCTGAGCACATATTTCCTCTTTTGAGCTTGCAGAGCTTCAGCCCACTGATCCCTGTCTTAGCTCTGGATGTTTCTCTCACAGGAGGGACTCTTGGCACAGGTAGAATTCCACTAACACCAGGATCTTTTCATATTGCATGGCACTGACCATGCCTGTGGCTTAGTTTTGTCCTTACTTGTTTATCTTACCATAATGCTGTTTATGTTTTACTTTGACAACAAGATATTAAGACCTACTTTTGAACCACCCACTTACATGTAGTTATCAATGTTACCCAGAAGACACATCCTGTACTACTTCTGACAGGCCACAGATCAGCAAAGTGCTTCTCCTTAAACACAGTTTACATCACATGAGCAAGCTATAAGCAACCTACAGCTGTTGCTGAACTAACAGCTGAAATGTTTTGCCAGAAGACCAACATTCTTTTCTTTTTTGCAGTTGTGTTTTAATGTTTCCCTATCTTTCAAAGCAGCCAGCTGAGCAAGTTGGCAGCACATCTCCCCTTTCCAACCTCAAGCTGCCCTTTCAATGCTTCCAGTCCATAACAGAGGTTATAATATTTGGTGACAATGTGCACCAACAGCTTTGCCACCCAAGGCACAAATTTAGGTGTGTTTTGTCTTGCAATGGAGCATAAACTTGGAGTATAATGGAGTCACAGAATGGTTAGAAAGGACCTCTAGGATCCTCAAGTCCAGCCTTTATCCCAACATCTAACCACTAGCCCACAACCTCAAGTGCTACATCTACTTGTTTTTTAAAGCCCTGCACAGAAGGCGACTCCACCACCTCCCTGGACAGCCTATTCCACTGCCTGACCACTCTCTCAGGAAAGAATTTCTTACTAATATCCAATCTAAACCTCCTCTGACACAACTAGAGGCCATTTCCTCTTGCTTTACTTGTGATCCACCCTTGATCTACTTGCAATCCTTTGACATTAAAAAAGCAGAAAAAAAGCTTGTTGCTTGCCAGAGGAGCAACAAGAAATAATTAGCTGTAGATTGGGATGTCACATTCACTGCAAACAGCCATTCTGCTTTTTCATAGAATAGCTTAGGCTGGAAGGGACCTTAGAGATCCTTTAATCCAACCTCCCCATCATGGGCAGGGACATCTCTCACCTAGACTAGGTTGCTGAAGGTCTCATTCAACCTGGTCTTGAACACCTCCAGGGAGGGGCATCCACAACCACTATGGGAAATCTATTCCAGAGTCTTACCCCCCTTGCACTGTAGAACTTGCCCCTAAAATCTAATCTAAACCTATTTTCCCCCAGTTTAAAATAATTTCCCCTCATTCTATCACTGGATGCTCTTGTGCAAAGTCCTTCTCATCCTCCCTGTAGGTTCCCTTCAGGTATTGGAAGGCAGTTATAAGGTTCCCCCGGAGTCTTCTCCGGTCTGAACACCCCTGGCTCCCTCAGCTGATCCTCATATAGGGATGTTGAGGGTTTTAGGCCTCCAAGAGAGACCCTTAAGGCTTATCTGTTGCTTTTCCTGCTATTGGCACAAAAAGGCAAACCACAGCTATTTTCTTTCATTATAACATGGATAGCAGAGGATGAAAAAATAGCCTGGAAGCCTGTACTCAGATCCATCAGCTGAAAGAAGCATTTGCACTCTTCAAAAGTCAGACTCAGCTTTGGAGCCTCACCTTCCCTAAAACACAAAAAAGCTGATGTGAGTCCCTGGGTTAAAGCTATGAAAAAATCCCTTGCAGACTTCTTCCAGAGATCTGAGAAAGGATGGATCTTTATTCCTTTTTTCCATACTTAATACTGCCAAAGCTAACGTAAAGGAAAATTATAATGATTTTGTGTGACTGCAGTTTCTGTGGACAGATATATGAAGACTGACTTGCCTTTCCATTCTAACAAATTGTTCCTAGTCACTTTCCATTACAAATACCTTGGGATGTTTGGTTAGTCTCTCCTTGGCCTGTAAACTTTTTTAAAATTAAATAAAAAATATATATTAAAAGGAAAAGTATACTTGCTTAAGCCATCTTTTAACTAATATCACACAAAAAAAATTGCTTCCCTAGGTAATTCACATAGGAGCACTGAAATTCCTATATACCTTTAGATATTGAATGCAATGAAATGAAATCTAGTTAGCGTAGAAAAACACTTCCAAAAGGCGGATTTAGCAGTAAGTCGGAATAAGAATGTCTAACTTAAACTGGCCCTGGGGCACGTACATACCGCCCGTCACCCTCCTCACNCAGGGAGGGGCATCCACAACCACTATGGGAAATCTATTCCAGAGTCTTACCCCCCTTGCACTGTAGAACTTGCCCCTAAAATCTAATCTAAACCTATTTTCCCCCAGTTTAAAATAATTTCCCCTCATTCTATCACTGGATGCTCTTGTGCAAAGTCCTTCTCATCCTCCCTGTAGGTTCCCTTCAGGTATTGGAAGGCAGTTATAAGGTTCCCCCGGAGTCTTCTCCGGTCTGAACACCCCTGGCTCCCTCAGCTGATCCTCATATAGGGATGTTGAGGGTTTTAGGCCTCCAAGAGAGACCCTTAAGGCTTATCTGTTGCTTTTCCTGCTATTGGCACAAAAAGGCAAACCACAGCTATTTTCTTTCATTATAACATGGATAGCAGAGGATGAAAAAATAGCCTGGAAGCCTGTACTCAGATCCATCAGCTGAAAGAAGCATTTGCACTCTTCAAAAGTCAGACTCAGCTTTGGAGCCTCACCTTCCCTAAAACACAAAAAAGCTGATGTGAGTCCCTGGGTTAAAGCTATGAAAAAATCCCTTGCAGACTTCTTCCAGAGATCTGAGAAAGGATGGATCTTTATTCCTTTTTTCCATACTTAATACTGCCAAAGCTAACGTAAAGGAAAATTATAATGATTTTGTGTGACTGCAGTTTCTGTGGACAGATATATGAAGACTGACTTGCCTTTCCATTCTAACAAATTGTTCCTAGTCACTTTCCATTACAAATACCTTGGGATGTTTGGTTAGTCTCTCCTTGGCCTGTAAACTTTTTTAAAATTAAATAAAAAATATATATTAAAAGGAAAAGTATACTTGCTTAAGCCATCTTTTAACTAATATCACACAAAAAAAATTGCTTCCCTAGGTAATTCACATAGGAGCACTGAAATTCCTATATACCTTTAGATATTGAATGCAATGAAATGAAATCTAGTTAGCGTAGAAAAACACTTCCAAAATAGGGTCTAATCAGCAGGGACTTACCAGAAAATCTTTGGAAATACACCAATGCAGCAAAGCAGATTATTTCACATAACAACGTCTCATAAAAGTTGCTCAGACTCAGAGTTTTTTCATGTCCCAAGAAGGGCTACACAGTCTTGTCATCTTCAGGGAAAAAACAGCCTTCAAGTCCTACTCTGATTAGGACTCCAGTGTAAAAAAGATGAAGCCACAAACACTCAGATGCCACTGCAGTCAACAGCACTTAAATAGTGTTAGCCTGTGGGTATGTGATTCTGTGTTGTCCTGAACAGGTGTGGGTTTTATCTGCTCTTAAAAGCATCACCTGGCTGTGGGTTTCATGAATGCTGTCAGCTCAGCAGCCATTGTGAACCAAACTGCAGTGTCAGTGTTCAAGAAGAGTTCTGTGTTCCTCTATATTCCTCATAAAGGCTAAAGAAATAAAGAAGTAGTGCTTTTCTCTGCTGATACAAAGCCTTTGCCTTTACGTTATACACTGGGAGAGCATAAAACATACCTTTCAACCAAGGCCTCCATTGATTCTCCTTCAACATTTCTTAGTTCTGCCATTATTAACTTTCCTGGTTACTTTGATAGTTGTGTTGAATTCTAAATGTCTAGATCAATGCATTTTTATCTTTTAAGCAGCTGATAGGACAGGCATGTGCTGGAGCAAAGCGTGTCACTAAAACTTGTCTCTGCATGCTGAGGTGGCTGCTGGACTCCTGATACAGTGGCTAAAATGCTTCTAGCCATCCAACTAATTCCATTGATCTTTGAGCTGTCCCTATTCAGTTATTAAGGATTATTATTCTACATTGCAAATGTTAAGTGAAGGCCAAGGGTCCTGTACAACGAGCTGTGAGACTGGATGTCTGTGTTTTACTCCAGCCTCCGCAGCAAACCAGTGCAGAGAAGGGATTTATGCTGATATTTCTAGCAAGAGTCAAACCCCTTCACATCAGCTACTCAGGGAAGTGATCAGCATGTTTTTATTTAGTCCACACTTCTCTAGATTTACCTCACAGCCTCCTAACACTGTGAACCTACATGTAGTTTAAGAGTCTGTCACAAGGGTTATCTGAAAGGTTATTTACTTTTTCATAGATAAAGCGTCTCCGAGTCAATGCAGCTTTGACATGAAACAGACAAGAATTTCAGATATGCTTTCCTGAGTGTTAGTAAAAGGGGCTTGAAACTTTCCTGCCAGGAGGAAGGGAGGTCTGCAATTGCTTTGGAGTTGCAAATCTGGGGAGATCTTATTACGACTGGTGTCACTGGTCTCATTGGGACTGGTGGGATCGCAAAGGTGCAAAACTAAGGTGAGACCGGACACAGACCCCTCCCTTTCACTAATAACCCTGAGAAAGGGACTGCAGTGCAGTTGCAGCTGAGCTCTTCATGGTGCAGTACATACGAGAGTATAAAGGTGACATGCTTTATAGGCTAGAAAAATTACAAGAAGGCTCAAACCCTCAAAAGAATATAGGGCTTTAATGTTTTGTCCAGACTGTGATGTCTCCAGCAGTCCAGAGCTCCAGAGAATAGTTAGCTCCTATCTTAACGAATAAAAATCTCTATTTTTGAAATTCACAGATGGAAGCTCCAAAAATTAATTTTCAAATTTCTTGGTCACGATATAACTAAGTCTATAAAATATGGCACAAGGAATCACGGACATCCTGCTTCTCATAGCTTGTTTTCTAGAGATGGCTAGCCATAGGAGATAAATAGAAAAATGTCATTAATTTGTTGTTATATTTTACCCACAAGCCTATTTACTTGTATTTTCTTATGGCAAGAGCTGTAAAATGAAGAAGTTTATGGCTTGTATAAAGCTCAATAAGGATGATGATTCATCTCTAGAACAAATATGTGGCCATAAAAAAAAAGGATTCAAGAAATGACGTCTGCATTAATATAGATCCCTCTGTAAAGAGTACTGTCCCTACCTCCACCACCCACTGACTCAGCTTACCCTTTCTCTGCTGAGCAACCCACAAACCACTTACTCGTTCTGTGTATTTCCCTGCCACATGTAATGTACAGTGCTGCAAGGCTTCGTCCCATCAGTTGATTAAATCGGCCTGGGTCTGCAGTCTGGCACTGAGACCTATGAGCATGGAGTAGCCCTGTCTGTGCCACTAAACTCTCCCAGCTTCCAAGAGGCCAGACTGCCTTCGTGGAGTTGCTAGCTCCTGAATCACTCCATGAAATGCTACGAGCTGTGATTCTGTGTGGGTCACGGGTCTGTCCATGGGCTGTTGCAGCAATAGCGATACAATCAGGTGCCTGTGCCCCAGAGTGCTCCCTGGCACCACTTAATTTCCATGAGCACATATAGCCATTTGCTCAGCTCAGCACCTCCCAAGTTATCAACTTTGCAGACCTCTGAAAATTGGAAAGGTTTTCCTACAGAATTCATAGTGGTTAAGGGCAAATCTTTCCTAGATGATAAATAAGGGTATTCTATTTAGGCATGAACAAAAAGATGACTGGTTGCTTGAGATCATTACTTATTAGATCTTTTAACAGTTGCAGGTGTTTTAAAGAAAACACAATGAGGGATTGTTTTTTCTAACTTCTTTCTTTTGCCCTCCAGTAAAGAAGCCGTATTTTTACCAAAATCATTCACAGCTCTTTTCAAAAGACAGAACTAACACTTAGTCACCTTCTCCAACTTGCCTACAAGACTATTCCTCTTCGAAAGCTGCTCACCATGAATGTTGACTTATCTATGTCTTGATTCCCCTCTTTTCCCTCTACCTGCACTTTCATCATACCTTTCAAAGGATATTCCTCATTCTTCCCTCCAGTTTTCTACAGAAGCCTTCTACACCTGGGGTCTGTTTCTGTTTCTTTTCATGCTGTATTCAGATAATTCATTTACAGATAATTATACAGATAATCAAATTCCAGATAATTTCATCTGCAAAACAAAGTACCTGTTCCATGTTTCAACCATCTGCTTAAGAGTGGCACAGTCAGAGTAGAGCTCTTCATCTTTCCCTCTGACACTCTTCCCTTTTGTCTCTCATCATGGAAATGTTACTGTCCTGCCTCTTCTCCAGCTCCTCAGGTCCACAGCGTTGGCACAGCCTTTAGCTGGATCCTCAGCTCATTCTTACTCCCTCTTTTTACAGTACAGTTATAAGTTACACACTTTTATTCTCATTCATAACCTAGAACACTCCTCCAGGCTCTCACCATGCCGTGTTTTGAATAACATCATCTTCTACAACTTTGTCAAATATAACATTGCTACCTATTTCCATTCATAACACTACAGTGAAGAAAACTTTCCTAGCCTTTTGCTCTAAGCATGTGATTCCACTTTTCACAGCCTTCCCCCTCTTCATTCACACCAAACATCAGATTCTTGTCTTCATTCTTCACAGCTTGTCTCCACAGTATTTATCATCTTTCGTGTACTGTAAGTGACAGTAACATTTAACACCCATTCCTACAGCACACTTGGCAGAAACAGGCATTCAGGGCCAAAAACAGAAAAGAGGTGAATTAACATCCCTTTCATGAAATTGACGAGGTGTGCCCAAGCATCAACAGAGCCTCTTGTCCTATCTTTCATGGCAGGGAATGGACTTGTTCATCTATAGCCTGGGAAGAAAAAGAAAGCTTAATTAATGCAAGATAAGGCAGGAAGAGGCATCCCTTATGAATCAGCCCCTCAGCAGGTGGTAGTGTACGGCGAAGACAGAGTCCAGGAGCCAGTGGCAAAAGCCACTGGGCTGACTTGGCAGCCTTGGTCTGTGCCCTGTCATAAAACAGCCATTGGCCATCAGCAGTATCCCTAAAAAGCTGAGATGACTGAAACTCAGACATGCTGGTAGCAGAGAGCTCAGGTGCAGGACTCTATAGACCATAGAGAATAATCTCCAAATACTTAAACATAACAGCTACCAGGGAATTTTTTTTTTCCAGAGTCAACATCTGCAATTGAAAGTCTTACAAAAATTACTCTCCAAAGCAGGTAGCATGTCAAACTCCTAGTCTTATTTGGTTTGGTTTGGTTTGGTTTTTTAACAGTTGCAAATGAGATAAATGTGGGTTTCCTGGGGTGCATAGAGAAGAGTGTGTCCAGCAGGTCAAGGAAGGTTCTCCTCTGCCTCTACTCTGCCCTAGGGAGACCACATCTGGAGTNAACAGCTACCAGGGAATTTTTTTTTTCCAGAGTCAACATCTGCAATTGAAAGTCTTACAAAAATTACTCTCCAAAGCAGGTAGCATGTCAAACTCCTAGTCTTATTTGGTTTGGTTTGGTTTGGTTTTTTAACAGTTGCAAATGAGATAAATGTGGGTTTCCTGGGGTGCATAGAGAAGAGTGTGTCCAGCAGGTCAAGGAAGGTTCTCCTCTGCCTCTACTCTGCCCTAGGGAGACCACATCTGGAGTGTTCTGTCCAGTTCTGGGCTCCCATTCTATCATTCTTTGATTATAGTATCCAAAGGAACCCAGCCTCATCCTGTAAATCCTGTGTTCTGTCAGAAAGTCAAATCCAGATGCTTATAAATCCATACTTGTTAAAAAAATAGAAGAAAATGAGCAAATTTCCCTGAGTACATCTTCACAGAAAGCTTAGACCACTCTCCAGCTTCAAAGGATGCCTTTAACAGGCTTGTACCCTACAGATAAAGCTCTGAAGCTGGGGTGCAGCTCTGGGCAGCTGTGCCTGTGACCAAGCCAGGCTCATGCTGGGTGGGTGAGACAAGCCCCTGCCTTCCCATTTCTCCCAGCTGACCAGTGTAACTCTCACGAGCAGCAGGACTTTGTTCCAGCAGAATCACCCATCTGCAGGAATGGAAATATACCTCCCTCAGGATTCTTTCTATGACTGCCGGAGTTATGAGGGCACATGCTGCCACGTTATTAATATGGTGTGTTTAATTAGCACATACATGTTGTCCTGTATTTGATTTGAAAACACACAAAGCTACATGCATCATGCTAACTCCCTGCACTAAAATTACAAAATAAATTGTGTCTTCATTCAGGCAGCAGGATGTGATGGTAACTTGCTGCAGAAAAAAAGGCTGAAAATGGGAGGAAAAATCAGGAAACTAAAATAAGGAGATACTAAAGGAAGGGAAGGAGTTAGTCAGCTTCTTCTTACAGCACTAAAAATTGAAAAAGGATTTCAAGGCATTAACAAAGCTATCATTTCTGGAATGTAGAATAGCATTCATATGACACAGCTCAACATCATGCTAGGAATGGATATTCTCTGAAATGCAGGAGAATTTAAGAAGGTTGTTGCTTTGTGTAATCCTGGCCCTTTCGGTAGTGCCCTCCCATGGGATTCACAGGCTGATAATTTCTTATGGAAGGTTGACAACTTTTCTTCTTAACGAATCTGAGGGTCCTCTCAGGTCAATGGCAAGATAATGGGGAAAGGAATATTTGCAGATTCCGGCTCATTAAAGGCTGCAGTCTGTACCAAGGAGCGTTGCATAGTTTTCCTCATCTGAGGAGGTCACGCTTAGCTGGATCAGATGTTCCCACTAACCATCAACCCTGGAAATGCAGAGGTGCTGCAGCATGAGGTCCCTGGGTGGTCCTTCCTTCCTGGCTTGATAGAGCTGAATTTATTTTCTTCAGGGCACGATTCAAGGTCTGCTGACAATACCAGCATTTCTCTGAGAACCTCCAGCAGACAGACAAGTTACCACTGAGGGTCTGACTGTGGTTTATTTATCTGCCTTTATTGGAACTTGCTTTACATTTATTGTCTACAGTTGCATACATGACCTCAGAGACCTTTTAAAATTAAGAACGCTTTATTAATGCAAATGTGAGCACCTCGCCTGTTTTTCTTGTTTGTGCAGCTCCTAGCAGAGTGGTGAGTTTGTCTGTGACTGAGATCCTAGTTGCTATGGCAATGAAAGTAATAAATAAATAGTAAAAATAAGACATTGGAATAATTGTAAGCACGTTCTCTGGGATAGTAATAATGGCACTTCCTACAGTTTAGTGTTTCTGTAACATTCCCCTGCTGGGGCTTTACACCCAGGTCCTGATGGCATGCTTCTACCCGCTGAGCAGTGCTGAGGGCGCTGGAACACGTCCTGCTGCACGCACGGGGCCTCCCTTCGCTGCCATCACAGGTGCACCTGGAAGAAGGGGGGTGTTTGTGTGTGTATTTGTATGTGTGTGTGTTTCTGTGTATTTCTCTGTGTGTTTCCGTGTGGTCGTTGAAATACCTAAGCGTATTTTTTACTCTTGACACATTTCTGAAATAGATTAAAAGTTAAATTATAGAAATAGAAAGAATAAACAATAGTGGCTTGCAAACCAAAAGGAAGGTTAAATCTACAGGGCTCAGAGATAGTACAAAGACCTGATAATACTATGCAGATATAAAAGCTTATATTTCTAAAGACAAACCTTGAAAAATAAAGTCGATAACTCTCTGCATCTTCATTGCAATATATTTAACTACATGGAACTAAGGACGAGCAGTAACACAGCCAATAGCATATGGGATTTGCAATTGCTTACTACTGCAAGTCTTAAAATTACTTCTTCTGAAATAGTTATTAGTTGCAGAAAAAAAAAATCTTTAAAAAAAGACTTAAAGTACAGCAGTAACAATATCACAATAAATAGCTTTTCTTCAGTTTTCTTTTGTTTTTCATAGCAGACCTCAGCAGAAAAAAAAAACCCGAACGCATATACATTTCATACCTTTTTCCAAATCCTCTGGCTTCATAAGACTCTTCCAATTCACTTCTTCATATAAGTGCAGTGTGATATGACTTTACAATATAACAAACATCCTTTGAAAGAAAACATTACATGGGAGAAAAGTTATCTTGCAGTTCAGCCACAGCCAAACCAACATTCTGTTCTTGTCCTCCTTTGAGGACAGCACCTTATTAAAGATCACTCTGACTTTCTCATGGGGAAACAAGTAGCCAAACATGCAATGGGAGGTTGCAGCAGGACATGACCCCCATTTCTCCAGCTCACAGCTTAATCACTGGCTACTGCCTGATGCTGTGTCCTGTAGGGGTGACATCCCTCCTAAGCACACCAAGCAGATTACATCCTGCACAGTAAACAGTGGAGGCAACACCTGGTCTCTGGGTCCTGCCAAGTAGCCAAACATTTGCTTATGTCAGGACTTTAGGCAATCAAGTGGATCACAGGGTGTCAGGGGTTGGAAGGGACCATGGAGATCTTTGAGTCCAACCCCCCTGCCAGAGCAGCCCATATACTAATTATATATATATATATATATATAAAATTATATAATATATAATCTAATCCAGCACAGGGCACACAGGAACATAGCCAGGTGGAGCTGGAAAATCTCCAGAGAAGGAGTCTCCACAAACTATCTAGGGAGCCCATTCCAGTGCTCTATGACCATTACAGTAAAAAAGTTCCTCCTCATGTTGCAGTGGAATCTCCTGTGCTCCAGCTTCCGTCCATTTCCTCTTGTCCTGTCATAAAGGCACAAGTGAGAAGAGGGTGCCTCCCTCCTCCTGACACTCAGCCCTCAGATATTTATAAACATTTATTAAATCCCTTCTCAGTCTTCTCCAGACTAAAGAGCCCCAGGTCTCTCAGCCTTTCCATGGCAGACACTTGTTCCAGTCCCTTAATGACCCTTGTAGCCTCAGTTTGACTCTCTCCAGTAGATCTTTGTCCCTCTGGAGTTGGCAGGCCCAGAACTGGGTGCAAAAACTCCCACTGGTTTGTGTCTTCATTGTGTTAAAGCAACCTAATTTCAGGCAGAAGCATTTCACTGAGGAGTCAGGGGACACTATCCATTATTCCAGACATTACACCCCTTTATCAGTACACAACCCCAGTCATAATGTATGCCCACGGGAAGAAACGTTTCCCATGCAGTCAATGACTCAGACCAGGTCAAAGCTGAGATACAAGGAGAGTCGAGAAAAGTGAACAGTAACTTCAGTTTATAAAAGGTGACATTTATCTTACGAGAGTGACAGCTGCTCACTGTGATGTTACAAGGAAGTACTGTGATTTTGTGACTCTGAAGCCCACCCTTTAGGAACCACTGATCCAGCATATGAAAAGACTGCACATGCTGAAAAATTCATCTTTAATAAGACAGGGTCAGATTGTGATGAAGCTCACTCACACTGAGTGGCATTTTCCTTCCTCTCGTGGCCCTGTTGACATTAAGACATCATTATGGGTAAAACCAGGCTGAGTAAAGTGCGATTGCAGTTCCACTCTGTTGGGTGCTGATAATTCATAATTAATAGATGGAATGGATTTCACTATTTTATTTACTCTGAGTGCACAGCTCTACTGGACAGCAACCACAGTATGGAGTTCCCCTGTAGGACTCTTATAATGACCAACCAGGTTATCTAATTGACTTTACATCCCCATCACACAGTACCTCCAGCTACATTAGGGCTCAGGAGCATGAGCTGCAACAACTATCACGCATGAAGTTGACTCTCTATTTATAAGATTAAACAATGACTAAGCTTAGCAAAAAGCATAAACGGTGGTATAATAAGGTTGTCAGTGCAGTATAACTAGAAAAAAATGAAACTGTCACAAAACATAGCTGCATTTTATTATAGCAAAGTCAAACACAATCAGAAAACTGCTTCCTTTCAGTATAAATATTGCACCTGTCTGCATACAGTGTGCTACACAAAGTCCCTGGTTTAATCACCCCTTAGCTGTGTCAGGACTCTTTTCTGATGCAGAGCATAGCAATGCATCCAACCAGCAAGTGGAACCAGAAGTCATTATACAAGTGTAATCTTAACAGAGTCCAGTCAGCCTTCCTCAGCTTTTACATATTTCACAGAATCACAGTGTCAGGGGTTGGAAGGGACCTAGAAGATCATCTAGTCCAACCCCCCTGCCAGAGCAGGATCACCTAGACCAAGTCACCCAGGAACAGATCCAGGTGGGTCTGGAATGCCCCTTAAACTGCGTGATTCCCTTGGTGTGCCAGGAAACTCATTGATCCACAGAAAGTCTTGGGAGAAAAGAGAGCTGAAGGGAATGACTATGAGTAGTTTTATAGCAGGGAGGTAGCAGTTGAGGCTGGGTAGGGTGGGCTGGGTTGGTCTATCCTCATTTGGCTTAGTCTGGTTTGCTTCCTTGTAACTGGGAAACATCTGAGCAATGGTCAGCTATCACTTGAACAGACCTCGTGTCTTTAATTTATGCTTTTTAATCTCAGGTCTCCTGAAACTGAGATGTCACCAAGTAATATTTGCAAGGTCTTCAGGTAACCTGATTTTAAAAACTCAGATGATCTCATTAAATTAAACTCACTGATTTACCACAGAAGTCCAGAGAACCAAGGATACATTAAAAAAAAATGAAGCAAGAAAATGAAAGAAATAGCAGTTTCTTCTGTTTGTTAAGGGTTTTTGGAGTTTGGGTTTTGGGTTGTTTTTTTAAAAAATACTGAGAACATCTGAGAAAAGCAGAGATGTAAAGGGAAAGACTTGGAACCAGAAGATCCAAATTTCCCCTTGATTCTAAACTTAGCTCAGCCACTGGTCCACCGTGCAGATGACTCACTGCACTTCCTTGAACTTAAATCATTCCTCTTACAAAACTTGTTAAAGAAAGACGTCAGTGTAAATTAGATGTTGTGTCTAAGTTTAGCTATGGCAAATACATAAATATTGGAACTTTGATGTGTTACAATTTTGTCTGATTTAGAAATACGTGTATATACATAGACATATGAGTACATATACATAGCAAGGGAGAGAAATGCTTCTTTGTGCTATTTTTACAATTTAATTTACATATATTGTTATTTTGCTGGTGATGTAAGAGCTCACAACTGATTAAAAGTTTAACCATTTTCAGAGCAGCCTGATTCCCACACCACCCCAGTACTTTTCATTCTTTCCAACTGTCAGGGAAGTTTCAATCCCATCTAAGCAGTGGAAGCTGGGAGAGAGTGCACGTTTGGCACATAACATACATGATGGCTGATTTCTTGTGACACTAATCTTCACTCCTGAGAGAAAGACAGTCATTTATTCATAACTCTACCACTCAAAAATAACCATTCTTCTCACCAAGGAGATAAATGTCAAAACAGAAATCAGTGATAGTCTGAGTCTAATCTAATCTGTCCAAAATGAATATATATTTAGATGTTGTCAAATCCTGAATGGTAAACCCCTTATCCTGGGCAACTATTTTCTGTCTGCCCTCTTCACCTGTAAATGCACATGCCACATTGGATATCCACTATCAGAGAAGCATGTTAAACCTGAAAAAATGGGCAGGATATGAGGCTGGCCAGCCTTTCTGATATGAGCAAAAAAATCAGAAGACAAAGTGCAAGACTTGAAGAAAGGTGTAACATTTCATGTTTTGCTGAAGTGTTTCTACCCTTTAACATTCCTCTGAAATCAGTGGGCCTTTCACTCCCAAGTGGCTGTTCCAGCAAATGGAAAAGCAGGCTCCAATCTGAGTGTCTATTTTGAGGGATATGTGGAAGGTAGCAATGGAAATTGCCTTTCTTGTAAAGCTGTTAGGTAGCAACAACTTTCTCCTTCCCCCAGTTCCCATTTCCATTTTGGGGACGTTGGCTGGGAAGTATCTGCTCATGCTAGGTCCTTTCCCATCCGGTTACTCCTATCCAGTTTCTCATATCCTGATCCTGAGATGCTGGAGGACACCGCTGGAGAACCAGAAGTAATTGCCATTTTTCTGTCCAACCTGTCTTCTTCATAATACCATAAATCTCAGTGAGGTTCTTTTTGAGGGGCACCTATAAAAAAGTAATCTCAGAGCCTGAAAAGAAAGAGATCTTATCTCTGTGATCCACATAAAGAAATTATACGGTTTCTGAGATCAATGCACCTATCTATCTTAGATATTTCATTTTTGAAGTTGCAAGGCAAACACTCTTGTACAAATGGCAAACATAGGAAGCTTGTCTCCACTGCTTGTAAAATGGTATCTTTCTGGTGTTCAAAACTAAATCCCATCTTCAGGCTTGGATAAACCCTACCAACAGCAAATTAACAAATTAATGCAAAAGATGCCTTAGGTTTTACACTTACTCTGCCTTAGCAGTTCAGCATCATTACCTTTAATGTGTCACGTACTACTCTTTTTATTCCAGAGAAGTAACTGAGCCATAGTCAATTTTAGCAAAACTTCCAGATGTCCCACATGGGTTTAGAATGAATGAGACCTCAGCTACACCAGAGTAGGATTGCCTCTAGCAACCCAAGTGAGGAAGGAAATTTGGCAAGCAGGCTGCTACAAGTCACTCTGACTTGTTCTGTCCTCAGACTGAATCCTTCTTTGGTATAATTGAACAGATCTGCACTGGAGCTGGATTGGGCCCATGTATCACAACACGCAAACACACAAATGGCATTTCTGGAATGGATCTACAGTTCCTAAATGTGGTAGCAATGTGCGCCAGGGGACAGCTGAAATGACAAAGCATGGGAGTTGTGCATAAAAAAAATTTCTCCCATTCAATAGCTTGGAAAGGTAAACTCTCTTGAAAAAGTGTTTTAACATGGCTTAACACAAAGTACTACAAAATAGGAAGCAAGAGTGACGGTATCACTGCCAGGCCAGGGCTTCTGTGCACGTGAAGCAATCCTATGGAAAAGAAACTAGGTTGTGGGAGAGGATTATGAAAAGATCGTGATCTCCCAGCATTATGAGATGTCCAAAAGAGCAAATGTGACCCTTTTCAGCAACGAGTAGCACCTGAGAAAGAAGAGGAAAGGAACTACTTTTTGTCATCTCCTCAAGGTGGTTGTTGCTATGTTCTGTAACCAGCAAGGATGTTAATAAAAACAAATGGCTCATAATGCCATCTGTGGATAACCACCCTCACAGTGAGCACTTAGAGATCAACCCTGCTACCTCAAAGATAGGGCACAGAGGAGAGTAAATCTCTACCTAAAACTGCCTTCACGAAGAGGAAATTCTACGGGCATTAGAAATTGTTCAGCAGGCTACAAATCTGTTGCACTCAAAAATGAGACAAACTGGAAGAAGGAACAGAGTGCTAAACTGTCACGTTTGGAACAACTTATCCAGTAAATTTTCCATTCCTGCAAGTCTTGCAATCAATACTCCTGCCATACAGAATAGCTCACTCAGAAATTAAATGCTAGTGAAGGACTCTGTGAAATCCTATGCCCTAAATCATCTAAGATAAAGTAAATGATCATAAAAGTCCCCCTGGGTCTTAAAAATCTATGTGTATTTAAGAGGACATGTTCTTCTAGAGAGTAAGTATGAGGTCCTTAAAATTTTCAGGGATGTACTTTCCCTGAAGGTTTTTCCTGAAGAAAGACTAAGTCATTTAGCCTAGAACTGGAAGTTAAGCAGCAAAAGTGACAAGTAACAAGACCAAAAAGATCAAACTTCCTCTTGATTTTCTATTTTCCTTAACTCTAGATGAAAAAATACACAGCAAATAGATGAACTGGTTTCTTTGAAGTAGCCTGAAGGGCTCTAGCGGCACATGGAGAGTAGGTCAGCACCCTCACAGGCAAATCTTGTGAAAGGCAGACACTGGACGCTGCTAGGTTTACACCAGGGATATAGAGAAATTGGCTCTTTCAGGCTCTTCTGGTTGTGATGACCTATGTAGCTCCATGACAGAGGTGGTACTGCAGCACGTTTCTGAGAGCTGGGGTGCAGAGCAGTCTGCCCTGATCTGTCCAGCCTTCTTCGCCAGCTATCTGGAGTTGGTCACTTTGGCTGCGTGTCAGGAGGGGTTTACAGTGCAGGGCTCCAAAATGATGTCTTGTCTAGTCATTCTTGTTCCTCAGCCAGTTTCTCTATTTCTGCTGCTAATCCTACAGCAGCGTGCTGGACATCAGCAGTGCCCACAACACTGATGCTGTCATGTAAGACTCAGCATTACACATTTTCCAAGTGTATCACTCAGATGTCAGTTTAATTCACCGGGAATAGAGCTGGGCTTCTTGATTTCCCAGATGAAATCATATGTGCTTTGGTAAAGAGGAATTTTGGTAGAGCTAGGCTAGGACCATCTTTATGTCGTTTACAGCAGAATTTCCATCTTCTGCACATCTTCAACAAGCGCCAGGGATACATGAAGAAGACTTTATTTTGTAGGTGGGCAAATTGTAAATTTCATCCTGTAGCTAGCAATGCCAAGGTATTTAGCTTGTCTCTCTTAAGTGCGTTTTCAGATTAGATGGGAAGGAAATGTAGTGTGATTATACATGTGAGCACTGCATAATTACTGAAAAAACCTAGCAGCAGTTTTTTGCTTTATGCTGCCTTTGGGAAATAGTGATTTTTTTTTTTTATGCTATCAGTCTGAGAAAGCATTGTCCTTTTCTCCTTCTCCCAGCAGGGTTTTTGGGGTGATTGTTTGTTTGTTGTTTTCTTGTTGTTTTGGGGTTGGTGGTTTGTTGGGTTTTGTTTGTTTGTTTGTTCTCTGACCTAATCTGAATTTAATAGGAACATTTCTTTCACTTTGCACTAATACCTAACACATACCACTGGTATCACCAGCTTTCTAAGTTCTCTCAGTGTTTTCCTGTCAGTCAATAAAATGCTGCTGTTGCAACTAGCCTGGGATATGAATTCGTGGCAGAGAGGGTATAGTCAGTTTGTTTCAAATCCTGGACTTAAGAGTTTAGCAAAATAAATTGCTAGGAAATTGTATTTTAGTTCCTGTACTTTGTTGTGTGGATATTTCTTTGTTTTGGAAAGGAAATAGAGGTTAGCTTAAATTGCTGTTACTTTCCAACATACTTAAGTCTCTGACCTACAATAAAAATACTAAATATAAGCAGCTATTATTAACTTAAAGTCATTATTAAAGGTCAGGTATCCCGACCTCCACTTTGTGCTGACAAACTACCCTGCCTGTGCTTTTTCGATGTAGGCACCTATTATCCTGTTAAACCTGAGTAACTCTTTGTTGTGTGCAGTATCATTTTCTAGGACAGCCCAGTATATTTTTAATTCAAAGAATGATGTTGCCTTTGCTGTAGCCGGGTGTTGCTGGGAAGCATGTTATCACGTACAGAATGTTCATTAAAAATGGATTAAGTGAAGATCTCATCAAACATACTGATTCTGCTTAAAATAAACGGCTTCTAAGAACAGAATGGATGATAGGCAATGACTGGTTTGGTTTGCATATTTTAGAGATTAATATTGAGATCGTGTGTGTGTGGGACTAGGCTCTTTACTTCAGCAGTTCTGCTTAGTTTACTCGAACAGAGAAGTAACCATTGTTAAAAATGTTAGAGGTTATTTGATGATAAAATGTTGAGACTTAATAAAAAACTATCCCAGGAATGAAAAGTTAGAAAAACGCTGCTTAAAAATGAACTAATAAAAAAAAAGGAAAAAAAACCAGCTTTCACTGTTAGGTTCTAGATTTCTCTCCCCCAAACATTAGACGAAATTGCATTGTTTACAAAAATTTATTAATACAAACTTTACACACTTTATATAACAGATGTCAAAGTCCTAGTTATAGATATCATGTGTGTAATAATACTTTGTTTAAGTTCTTTTTATATTCATTTGCACACAAAATAAGTTCTCCAAGACTAACATCTACCTACTATGACTGTATTTCAAATCTGCTCGAATTTTGGTAAGGCTGATGGCATTTCTGAAAAAAAAAAGGAAAATCATACAAAGGATAATAGCCTAGATGATAACTTCATAATGCTTGCGACTAGCCACTGAACTCTAACTGATAAGGTCATAAATAAAACGTCAAGAGAGCCCTATGTCATTATACCACAGCCAACACAACACAGCAAACTGCCCATCGCCAAAGAACAGAAGTAGTACGACTAAAACGCAAGCCGATGTGTTGCAGCATCGTAGGGCCACTGAATAGCCATCCGTGAACTCGTGGCGATTTACAAGGTGAAGAGAAGGCACGAAAGCTGCACAAGGCGCCCCGCGTCCCTCCGCCTCGGAGCCCGCACCGACGGCGGAGCGGCGGCAGCGGCGGGGCGGGCAGGGCGGGCGGAGCTGCCGGGGCAAGCCCCGGAGAAGCGGCGCCGGGAGCGCCTGCCCGCTCCGCCGGGCTCTGCCCGCTCCTCCCGCTCCTCCCCGGCAGCCGCCGGCTCTTCCCGGCCCGGGGAGGAGAGTTTACCCGCAACTAGTTTTTTTTTTTGAAGGGGGGAGCGGCTGCTTTCCGACGTCTTGAATGCGGGGCTGGTTTTGTGTCTTTGGAAAGACTCCTCTAAGGTGTGTGTGGTGAGCTGGAAGGAAGCAGGTACCTACGTGTCCTCCTTCACCACCGGCCCGGGCAGAGGGACGCGGCCAGCCCCCGGGCGGAAGGTAAGATAGGAGTCCGTACATAGAGAGATGAGGTGAAACGGTTTATCTTTTTAGAAACCAAACCACAGGTGAACACTACACATTGTTGTATGACAAAAGTTTGTTTTATGAAATAAATTTTACTAAGCAATAAGCCAGAATGTAGAAAAATACATTTTACCTCCAAACTCAATAAACAAGGAACAAAAACTTTTGTAGTAGTGCATAATTCTTTAGTGGTAGCTACAACAGGGGTTCCTAAACTTGTACAATAAGAGCTTGCATAAAACAGAACAAAGGAGTGAGAGAGCGTTCACAATCTTTTTTTTTTCTTCTTTTTTCTTTTTCTTTTTTTTTTTTTTCTTTTTGTAAGAACATAACCCTAAATGATGAGTCAGGTGGGTTAAACAGAGGAGCTCGGAAAAGTGCGAAGAGAGGGTGAGAGGCGGGAGGGTCTACAAGAAAAAACAATCAAAGAAAAGAGCAATTCCGACCGAAAAATGCAAATGCGAGAACCCTGCTCGTTACACAGGATGAGAAGCATGGACAGCACTGGAGAGTAACACACTGTACTTTGCATCCAGGTCCAGTACCGAGCTGCCCAGGGCAGTTGGGTAGCGGATCGGAGGTGGGATCGCCTCGTCTTCCCTCGACCCTGTGGCACCGGCTCCGGTACCGGCTCCGGGGCGCTCCGGGGGCCGCCCCCGCTCACTTCCCCGCTCTTCCCAAACTGTTCCTGTCTCAGCTTGCGCTTTGTTCTGCAACTCCGCCCAGCCAGAAGAGCAATGCACGGGGCTTAGTACTTACTACCCTTGCTGCTGGTTCAGGATTGAGGGGTTTCTTGTTTTGGGATTATTATTTTGTTCTGTTTTTGTTAATTTGTGTTTGTTTTATTGGTTTGGGCTTTGATTGTTTGTTTTGCTACTTATTTCTTCCTCCAATAGGCAACAGAGATGCAAAATTTGGATCGAGCTGTTGTTTTTTTGCAAGGGAATTATAATCTAAGATCATTGTTTGAGGACACACTAACACAGATACAACTGTAATCAAAGAAAGCAGGAGGGGGGAAAACGTCGAAATCTGAAGTAAAGGGGACACAGCCCCTTCAGAGAGGTTAGTGGCAAAAGAGCCTGCCTTGAGACTCACCGGGGGAAGAATCTGCTTCACCAATTCTCCCAGAACACTTTCCTCATAATCCCCTGGGAGCAGGGCATCCTTCTCTATGTACAGTAGCAAATGGTGAAAATTAATGTCTTCGACCCTGTCGCGGATAAAAATACTATCCTTTTAATTTCCGTTACAAAAATAGGAGTAATATTCAAAACAATGATTGTCCTTTTTTTTTTCTATTTATTTTATATAAAAACATAAACAGCTCAGGCGAATTCTTGTTCTTATGCAGGCTTTATATGAAGAATTGTTCTTTAGTATTCGTAGTAGTATTTATATATATATATTTATATATTATATATAACTTAATGATTGGTCCACAAAGTAGATCTGTGCGTTTCTCTAGTGCTTTTGTACAAAAGAAAAACAATATTATTATCAAAATATTCATTTAATGGCTTTACTTCATACATAAATACATGTTTAGATAACACAGGAGCGGTGATTGTTCAGTCAGTTTGGAAATGACTTCTGTTTTTGTTTAGATTTTTTGTTGTTCTCTCTCTCTCTCTCTCTCTCTCTCTCTCTCTCTCTCGGGACTTTGATACACAGGAGTGGCTGGTTACTCATCGCTACAAATACGCTACTCGGCGTCCTTTGTTTTTAACTCTTTGTTTATACCTTTTCCCCAGGACGGCTGCTAAATACTTCTTGACAGCCATTTGTTTCCGGTAGCGGCTGTAGCTGTCCGTGAAGATGCCGTCTATGTGCCGCTTGGTCAACGGTTCCGCCTCGTCCCCCGGGCCGCCGCTGGCACCGCTGCAAGCACCGAGAAGCAGAGCTGCGTCAGGCGGGGCCGCTCCGCCCCCCGCACCGCCTCCCGGCCCCGCCGCGGCCGCTGCCCCAGCGCAACACGTCGTGCGGAAGATGCGCGGGGAAGACAAAGGCCGCCCGAAACCCCTTCCCAACGAGGGCCGCGCAAGTGGGAGAGACAATATCTGCCCGCCATGAATTATTTATAGCGGCAGGGAAAGCTGCTCTCCCCGGGGCCTTATTAACGCCTTCGTTACCTTCTGCCGACGGGGGGCGGGTGGCACCGGGCTCGCCCCTGCCTCGCCCGCGGCGGGAGGTCCCGGGGGACCCTGGCCGGCACCTGGAGGCGCAGGGCTGCAGCCAAGTCCCCCCTGCTTCAGGCATCGATCCTGACAGGCTGGTCTGCACGGCAAACCGGGAACGTTGACCAAGCTATTAATTTTAAGTCGGCCGGTTGCAAAGAAAAAAAAAAAGTGTATATATATATATATACACACACATGTATCTGTATGCCTGAGGCGCATTACACTAAACAAACCTCTGCGAACGCCTGCGCTGACAGCTGGGCTTACGCTGCGACGGAAGTGGGCTGGGAGCCGAGGGAGGCTGAGTTCTGGGGGAGCGGCTGAGGTTTTGTGAGGACCAGACTCCCCCAGCCCCACTGCCGGCGCCACAAATTCCCACCCCGGCCGAGGCAGCTTTGTTCCTTTCTGACGCGTCCTTTTAAGCGCCTCCGCTCCAGCAAGCATCTACGCCCACCGCGGGGAAAAAAAACAAACCACCACAAAAAAAAACCCCAACAACAAACAAACAAACAAAAAAGAAACAACGAAAAAAAAAAATCAGAGCAGAAACCCTTACCCGACCCGCTTGGCCATCAGGGAGTGCAGATATTTCCTGGCGGATAACTGGCCCAAGAGTTTCCTGTAGGCTTTGTTGAAGATGCCATCGGCGTGCCTGGGCGGAGGGAAGAGCCCGCGGATGAGCGGTGAGGCCCGTCAGCCGGCTGCGGCGGGGTGCGGGAGCCCGGGCGGTGGCGGGGACCGTCCCTCCCCGCCGACGAGCGGGAGGGCGGCATTTCCCTGAGTCCCCTGGGACCCTTCTTCCCCACCCAGACCCCTCCCCGTCGTACTCGCTTGGCTCCGCGCTGGCTAGGCATTTCTGCTCCGTTTGCGGGAGCATCGTAGCCCTCCCCGGCGCGGGCGGCTCCCCGATCCCTCCCCCACGCTGCTGGAGGTAAGGCGGCTTTTCAGTTTCTTCTAGGCTTTACACTCGGCACCGGGACCCGAGCAGAGTGGTCGTTTGTTTGTGTTCGAGATTTACTATTTTTGTTGTCGTCGTTGCTGTTGCCTTGATGGGTTTGTTTTACTATTTTTTTTTTCCCCCCAATCGGCTCGGACAGCCCGGTTTTGTTCCCGGCTCGGAACTGACGCCTGACACCCCGCGAGTTGCAGTCACCTCTTTTCCGGTGGGTAGTATAAGGTGTACATCTCGCCGATCACGGAGGAAGGATTCGCTATACCGAGGGGCTCGTGATCATAGGCGAAGTCCTGCAAGGTGTTCCCATCCTCGTCGTAGACTTCATCCTCCAGCCTGGCAACGAGAGCAGGAGGGGAAAGGAGTTAGTCGGGCTCCGTGGAGAGCTCTGCTCAGCTCTCCGCCGCCGGCTCCCAGCTGCCTCAGTGTCCAGCTCCCGGCGGAGCCGACCCGGGCGCCCCGTCTGTCTGCCCCCAGCCCCTGATGGCGCCCGCCTGCTCCCATCCCCGCCCTCCGCCTCCTCTGCAGGGAAGGACCACGAGGGAGGGAACACACCCGCCGTCAGACGCACTCTGAGAAAAGGCCCAAGCATCCCTCCACCCCCATCCTCCCGGCCTCCGCCCCGGTTCGACAAAAAGCCCCTCTCTGCCACAGTCGCGGAGTGTGCTTCCCAAGAGGAGGCTGCCGCACACGCGCGCGTTCGTGTGCTAGGGGCTGGGCGGGAGCCAAGCGGCCTCCCCGGCGAAGACGGGGCGGTGGGCGACAGCCCACGCCGCAGGGCCAGGGGGTGAGCCCCGCTCCTCCCCGCACCGCCCGCCGACCTGGGTGATGGGGGTTCGGCCGATGGTGTTTTTAATTCAGTGGTGACTCTGCCCTTTGAGCTCTCGCCAGTTGTGTTCGCACCCCCCCNTCCCCCCCCCCCCCCCCCCGCCTCCTTCTCTGCAGTACGATGTAGGTCATTGTACGTTACAGGCAGCTATTTTTGTCTGTGAGCTTTAGCGGAGGTATTAATAATAGATGCCGCTAAAGTGTTTCGCTCCTGCTAATTCAGGCGCTTGAATGAAGCGAGGCTGTGTGCTGCCGGCCTACGGCCCCGCAGGCCATGCAGAGAGACCTGCCCGCTGCCCCGCAGCACCTTTGCCCGGGAAGGGGAAAGGGGCTGCTCCGAGTTATCCCGAACGGGCTCTCGGTTCGTGCAAGGACACCTCAGAGACCCTAAAAGTACAGCCTCCACGGACAGCCATGCCCGCCCGGCATCACACCCCACTCGCAGCTGAGGCGCATGGCTGTCAGCCTCGCGGGGCACCCCGGTGGGGCAGGACAACAGCACCGAGCCCAAAATTCCCCACCAGACAAGCAACATCTGTCGCTCTAGCAGGCTACAAGGACGGTGGGACCAGGCTGCTGGCGGCCGTCCTGGAACAGATACCCTGCGACCCCCGGGTACCCTGCGCTTCCAGTCACGGCCCAGCGTGAGAAACTCGCTTGTGCCGACGCCTCTTGGGGGTCACCCGCTCCTGCCCCGAACATACCGGGGTCCGAACTCTTCCGGCTCCCAGGTTCAAAGGGACAACAAAGACACCAGCCTGCGCTGGAGCCCAGCAAGACGTCTCCGAACACACACAGAAAACCAAGCAACCTTGTGCCATCCACTTTCACCCTTGAGAAGGGAAGTCGTACACAGACAGGTAAACAGGGACGAGACTGAATCCCCGTCAGCTCCAGCGCTGCCACACGAGCCACGACAGATCTCACATGCTTGCAGCCAACGGCGCACCCGTCCCCCCGCACCGCTCCCCCCGCGCTCCGGACAGGCGCTTCTCGCCGTTCGCCCCGGGTGAGCTGCGGGCAACTGAAAACGTTCGGGGCCCGTGCAGGAGAGGGGGCAGGCGGGGGGGAGCCGCTTAAGCCCCGTGGAGATGCAGCCGGGACTTCGGCCCGCTCCCGACGAGACCCAGCAGGGCAGGTCCCCCCTCTCTCCGGGGACAAGAGGGCGTGGGTTAACCGCGTCGGGATCCCGGGGAGCGGCGCTGGGGGAAACAAGTGCTACAGACGGAGGGATACCCCTTCCCTGATACGCCCTCCCGGCGGCTCCTATCCCGGGATGGAGGAGATGGGCACACAACCGAAGTGGAGGGGGTTTCGTCTGGTGACTCCCCGCCACGTCCCTTTCTACCGTCCTCCCCAGCAGGATACCCCTGCCCTTAGCAAAGCCGGGACTGCGGGGGCCTGAAAGGGTCCCGGCGCAGCCCCCGGACGGGGGAGACCTACCTGAGCGCCGGGTACTGAAGTCCGGCCGCAGGTGAGCAGTAAACGCTGCAGTGCATTATTATGCCATAGACCAGGAGTGCTAGGATCGCTTTGCTACACATGGCCACTCTGTGCGGGAGGGAAAGGAAAACCGCTGTCAAAAAAAACAAAACAAAACAAAACCAAAAAACAATTCCGCCCCCCGAAAAAAAAAATAATTAACATCCCATGACCCACCAAGTCCCCCGGCCGAGTCTGCAGGGAGGCAGCGCGGCCCCGGGCACAAGCGCCCTGGGCAGCCGGGTGCCGGCGCGGAGAGGAGCAGAGAGGCGCGCAGCGGCCCGAAGCACAGCGCTGCCGCCGCCCTCCCCGTCGGTGCCCGCCCGCCCTCCCCGGGAGTGCTGAGAAAAGGCCCGGCGAGCTGTCTTGTGTCCTTACCATTAAACTCTAAACACCCGGCCCTAAGAGCGTTTGAGTGCGAAACTAAGCCGGTAGGTCTTTAAAAAAACCAACCAATCAAAAAATAAACAACAACAACAAAAATCTCCAAACACTTCCCCCCCACAAAAAAAAAAAAAAAAANNNNAAAAAAAAAAAAAAAAAAAGACCAAAACCCACAAAAACCCTAGACAAAAGTGAAAAAAAAATTAGCCCAAAAATATTGAGGGAGGAAATCGTGCTGTCTCCTAAACTGCGGCCGAAAGGAGTTAAAACCCTCGTGGTATCGCCTTTCCGGTTGGCGAAGGACCCGCGGGATGAAAGACGCAAAAAACAGCAGTTTGTTGTTTGCTGGATTTGGGGGAATCCACTCTAAAAAGAAAAAAAGAGGACTGGAGGGAGAAAAAAAAAATAAAAAAAAAAAAGGAAAAAAGTTTGCAGGTAGCAGCACAGATCTGGACTGGAATCTTCAAGGGAAGGGAGAAAGAGGGATGGAGCGTGATGTCGCCGGAGAAGGGAGTGCAGGGGAAGGAGAAAGAGGGCGAGCGAGCCCGGGAGGGCGCGGAGGCGGGGAGCCGCGGGCTGGCTGCGTGCGATGTTGTCTTCCCCAGATCTCTCCCTTCACTGAGCGCCTTCAGCCTTCTCTTCTCTTCCTGCTCGGTGGCTCCAAACTTGACCAGCCTTCCGCAGCCTTCCGTCTGATACGCAATTAGCAACAAAATCTTTGCAAATACCCTGCTTCAGCAAGAGCCCTCTTCGTAAACATTTGCCTGCGTGTTACCTTAGAGGACGGGCAATATTGTTTGTTGCCCCCAGGGTGGTGTCCGGATTTTTATTCATGAATCAAATGCCTCTTTTTTTTTTTTTTTTTTTTCCCCAGTCACGTAATAATCGGGTATCAGAAAAGACGTCACCACTTCAATTCCTCAAGGAACACAGTTCTGTGTCGTCCTCAAAGATGAGCTTATCAGGAGTCATAAAGCTTCTCATAAACACCAACTCACACTCCCCACCCAAAAAAACCCAAATCAAAGTAAAACAACAACAAAAGGAAAAAACGGTCTCACGAATCTACAACCAAACAGCATCACACAGAAACCCCCCAGAACGTACCCTACAAAGCTGCAAAGGATGCTAGCCACAGTCCAGTTTTACCTGCCGTGGGAAGGGAGCAGGAGGCGGAGAAGGGCGGTTTGAGGTGGGATGGGGGTCTCCAGACTTGGCGAGGTCCCCCGTGGCTTTGCTTCGCGTATTTGCGTGGCCAGCACACTCCGCCGCGGAGCCCGGGACCGCCGCCGGGAGCGGGTCACCGCGGACACGCTAGCGCTGAGCGCGCAGTCGGAGAAGCCCCGGCGTGGAACTTCCACGGGGATTTGGGTATAGAAGCGCCGTTTTTTGGGGGGATTTTTTTCTGAGCCCACTCTTCCCCCCCCGGATTGTTAGTATTGTTCTCATTACGCAAGACTGCCCCGCGGGTAAACCGGCATCACCATAACCGCTCCGTGTGTGCCACGGCCGCGGGGCGCGGGGGATGGGGCCCACCACTCGAGGCTGAGGGGGCGGCTTTCCCTCTCCTCCCTTGGCCCGACCCTCTCCCCTCCCTGCCTTGTGCAAAGACAGATGTGTGGCTCGCAGCGCTTGGCAGAGCGGGAGACAATTAAAAAAAACCAAACCAAACCAAAACCAAAACACCACCAAGAACAAAAATACACAAACCCACGAAACAAAAAAAGAGAATAAAAAGTTGATTTGCCAGAGGGACTGGGAGGGAAATCCCTTCTCTAGGGACTTCCCTCCGGCGGGATGATTTTCCCCTAAGTGATGCACCGTGCCCGGACCACCGGCGCACTCCCAACCGCTGCAATTGCGCTCGTCTCCGCGCTTTCCTCCCTCAGCGGCCGAAAATCAGCCCTTCATTTCCGAGAATTACCCACAGAAATACAGGCTGCAGAAGCCATTACTGCACATTTTAATTACTGGGATAATAAGCAGAGAGTTCAGGAAGCAGCAATAATATAGTTCTCCTGTTTCCTATTTGAATGGGTTTGGTGTAACACGCTTACAGGAGTTATTCGAGATCATATCGATTTCTCAAAAACAACAACAAAAAACACAGCATACAATTACATTCCTGTTACGGTCATTTAAGGTTCCAATTGTTTCCGGAGATAAAGGAAATTTTACGTGAATTAATTATTCCCGCAGAAATGGCCCCCGACGCAATTCCGGGGCAGAGGGACAGGACGGGCAGCGGGGCGCTGTCCATCCCGTCACGAGAGGGTAGGAGTGGGAGGGGTCCCAGCTCAGGGCGGGCGGCGGAGTCCCTGCGGAAGGGGCCCCCCGGCAGAGGGGCTTCCCCGCCGCTCCCCGCTCTCTGCGGCCGCCGTCGCTCCGTGAGCCGAGGGCGCCACCTCGCGGACAGCGGCGCAGCTGCGGCCGCGGGCGGAGTGGGCTCGGGAGCGCTCCCGCGGTCCCCGCCGGACCCGGCTGTGGAAGCGGCCGGAGGGGAAGGGCTAACCTCTGCCAGCACGGGAGTCTGGGGGCTGTGGGAGCTGGGAAGGTGAGTTCGTGTTTTGGAAACGAGTCTGTGATAGCGGATGTAAAAAAAGAGCTTTTCTAGAAATAAGCGTGGCAGGCTAACTTCGGTTTGCAGGCTTGAACAACACACACAGACTAAAATATGTGAAAAAAAAAATAATTCCCCTTTCCACAGAGACCAGAACCACGGGCAACACATTTTAAAACTGTATCTGTTTCAAGTCTAGAAAAGCTACTTTCAGCTACTTTTTGCTTATGCGGCCTTATGTCCTCTCTTCCCTACCCCAGTCCTTTAGAGAAAGCACCAGGATAGCTGAAATGCTTGGTGTTGGCAGGGAGCAAAACTGCAGTCCAGAGAGCTTGTTTCACCCAGGGATGTTCTGGGCCGGAGGTGCAAATTCTGGAAAAAATAGAGGGGAACAACAAGGGCCAATATTGGAACTGCAAGTCTTTCAAGATATGAGAGTCAAGCCTTTCCTGGCCAGCCAGGATCCTTGCCAACCTCTTCACAGGTGACTACCATCATTAACAGAGTCTTTGTGAGGATTTTCCAGGTAATTCATTGCTGCCTTTTATCACCTTAATTACATTCCAGGCAAGCAGTTAAAAAACCCCATGACATTCTTAAACATATGCATGCTAAGGAAAGGGGCTGGATTTTATTTATTTATTTGGTTTTACATTTTCTTTTCTGAAATGAGGAGGCAGGACAGTATTTCCCAGGGCAGCAGTATGGAAGAACCAGGAGTGCAGTCATCCTGCTTTTGCCCCAGCTTAGAGCTTGTGGTGAGAGACAAGGCCAGTTGCCAGTGTCTTGCAGGATTGCCACACAGTAGCTTAGTGTTCGATCTTACGTGGTTGGCATCCTCCTCCTCCTTTCCAGTAAATGAAGACAGATGATTGTGACAACAGAGAGGCAAAGGAAGAGTCATTCCCATCCAAACACAGAGGCAAGTAAAGCACTTTCCAGATGAATGAAAGACCAAACAGTGGACTCAGTTCCACAAAGAGGTACCATCACACCATGCAGGGCACAATTCCCTTGGATGACCAATAGATACATTTATGATCTCTTGTATTACACCAGAGTAAAGTAATATTCTCTAAGAGAAGAAAAAAATGTCCTTGATGCTTTCCGACAATGGTTCTTTGATCAATCATTTATATATGAGAAGTAGAGAAGTAAATTATGAAAGACAAACAACAACAACAAAATCACCTTTTGGGGATTTAATATTCCAAAGGTCTACTCTCCACCAAAGCCAGCAACCTGAAAAATGCCACTAAAGATCTTGCTAGTCCATGGGGCAGAATAAAAGCCTTTAACACTGGCAGTAGGTTGAGGTCTATTCCTACTCCATTACCATTTGGTCTGTGGTTCAAGGGAGGATAAATCCTTAGGTTGATTGTATATACAAAGTTTCACACAATGCTGCCAAGCTATCATAATTTATACTGGACAAATAATGGCCACAATATCTTTGTGTTCCAGGTTGCTTTTGATGCAGCTGTAGCCCACTGTGAACAGCAAGTACTGGTTTTATACCCAAATGTGACAGAATTTGGGGTACATCTTTAGAAACAGTGGGACTGTCATGTGTCCAGAAACTAAAATCCACCTGTAGTTTTGAGGTCTTGCTAATGGCATAGCTAAAATTATTCATAGTTAGATTTACCAGAAATAGTTGGAACAAATTAATAATGAATTAGAACATTTCTTATCGCGGCAGGAGTGAGTGGGAATAAATAGAATCATCCATATTTTCTTTTTACAAAACAGCATGCAGCCTATTACCAAACCGTAACTGGGTGTTGCTTGTGCTGGAAAACTGTTGAAGGGTCCCTGGCTTCTGACAGCGTGCTTAATTCGGTCTGAGGGGAATAAGGCTTCACAGAAGCAGGCCAGGGCAGGCAGGTGAGGACTGCCCCTCCAGGGGTGACTACCAGCCTGCCAGAGCTGGGCGCTGCTCAATAATTCCAATTAACCATGCTGAAGACAACAGAGATGGGTCACGCAGAGCCCGCTAAGTGCCAGTCAGAATCACATGTTGTGATGCTAGAATAACAAAGCCCATCTCATTAAGGAAAAAAGACATTTGGTTGGGCCCAGAAGCTTGTCCTCCAGGGATTGTGCACTCCACGGTGCAGTGTCAGCCTCGGGGGGCCAAAACTGCCCTGAGCGTGGGAACCCTTTGTGCTGCTTGGCTCCCCATTTTGCGCACAACGGGCGGCTGGGTGGTTGCTGCCTCCCTTTGCTGCTCGGGCCGGCTGCACAGCTCCAGAAAGAGAGTGTGGGGTAGCACCAGACAGCTGGGCTGTCTGGCCTCTGCACCGGGAGCCGACTGGACAGTGGACACCGGGGCGTCAGACACTGGGGCCAGCAGCCAGCACATTCTTTTGGGCTGCTGTTGTAACTGGGCTAGAAGAAAGCGCCAGCATGTTTAAACGGCGGCTGTCCCCAGCCAAGGCAGTAGGTGGCACTTCTCTGTCAGCAGCCCGCACTGACAGCCGCTTCTCTGGCTGTGTGAGTCCAGGGGCTATTTTAGCACCCAATTGCCTTTAACTTGCCAGTTTCTGGGCTTCTTGGACTCTGAAACGTGCCATGTTCAAACAACGTGAAATGAATATCTAACTGCAGACATGATCCACTGGGGGATGCTTAAGAGTCAAAGCCTGTAATTACAAGGCAGCATCACTGTTTCAAAACTTGTATTATTATTAATTTAATTTATATAAAGTACTTGGACCCACTTAGTCTAAGGGGAAATGGGTGATTCTTAGGTTTTATATTTAAAGATAGGAAAAATAATTTATTGTATGTGGCCTTATGGCCTGATCCATCTCCCTCCTCTAATAAAACACATTTCTCTAACAGCTGAGGCAATGAATCACTTAAGAATTGGATTACAACCTCTATTACTTGAAAGTCTTTGAAGTCAGGCTTGCTGTCTTTTGAAAGATCCCATGCTATTGAGCCCTTCTTTCCATTCTGTATGCAAAGGTCAGACTAGATGTTTGTAATAGCCTCTTGTAATGTCAAAAATCAGTCTCCAGCCCTTGTAATGCCACAGGAAAGACTCAGTGATTTCAGACAGAACTGCACTAGATTTACTGACCTTTCTCATTAGGAATGAAGATTGTCTGCACAAACTCCTATGGGATTTTGTAATTCCAGGTATGTGTCTAATGAGCTCATTATGTAAATACCACTGCCTTTGGTCATTTTTGAATTTCATAGGAGTTTACGGAGCTCAACACAACCAGAAGTTGCTAGGACATTGCAAGACTGAACCTTCTCCTTTGACTCCTTATGTTGCATCTCCAGAATTAACTGAATTTGTCAACAATAGCAAAGTAATGAACCATGATAATCTGTAAATATGCTTAAAATCCTGGTATTTATCGCTGTAGTTAAATTCCCTTTCCTGGTGTTTCTTGCTACCAAGTGCAAGTATATTTTTTACTTTGTATATGGGTTTTCTGAAAAAACCAAACCAAACCAAACCAAGCCAACAAAAAAAACAAACAAAACACCCAAAAACAAAACAAAAAAAACAAGTAGTTAATTGCATACAATTTGGGATGATTCCTGACATATTTTACACTACAGCAAAACTTCTAAGTTTCGACAACATGAGATTGTTTTTAAACATATATTGTTTTTAACTATATTAAATTGATGTTTTACCATTGGATAAAGAACTTTAGTTATGTTCTCTGATTTGAAAACTGAGACAACAGTTTGCTAAGAAACACACTAGACAAGAACTATGAGCAAGGAATTACAGAAATGACATTATCTTGTTATCTATCTATGTTAACAATTAGACGTGGTTTGCCTTTTGGATTTGTTTTGATATTTATTTTTTTTTTTCCCAATAAGAATTCCACAAGGAGATAAGTTCCTATGTTTCACTTATCTCCTTTGGGGAAAAAAACCCAACCCAAAACAAACCAAACAAAACCAAAAGCAAATCAGACAAACAAAAAAGTCACCACCACCAAAACAAATCAAACCACAACATTTTAATGACATTCAAAAGAAAGCCGTTGTCAAGAACATTTTTTTTTTTTAATTAAAACCTCTTTTCTATGGAAAATAAATGTGTCCTGGTTTTACTGGAACAGGTTCCCAGGGAGCCCTGGGCTGCAGGCTGTGGGCAGTTTGCAGCCAGAGCAGCTGCCCCAGCTGGCTCCGGGTGTGTCCCACACTCAGTATAAAGGGAGGAGTTTGCTGATAGCAACGGCTTCTGTTTGGGCTTCTCCTGCTGACGACTTTCCTGTTTTCGTAGCTGCTGCACGTTTGCTGGGTTGAGTATAACTTTCTGTATTTTGGTATGTTTTTGTTGTTATGTTAAATCTCTTTTCATTCAACTGGTGAGCCTCTCCTCCTTTTCCAGATCCCCTTCTCCACTGGGAAGAGGTCATTGAGTGATAGAGCAACTGCTGTAGTTGAGCCCTGGGTATAAGCTAAATGTAGGTACTCTGCTTTGAATATTATCTCCTGACTTTATCTTCTCAGATCACATCTACCACTTACGTTTCAAGCTAGGAATTGCTTTTGATATACTGTTCTTTTCCACATGTCATCTGCTTCTTTCCTCCAATTCTTAATGTAGGGATACTTTTATATAATTATCTCGGAGTCTAAACTACAAGGTAAATGCTGGAATGTGGGTATAAAGTTCTGTCTATGAAAGGGGAAAATATTTGTTCAGTACTGAGAAAATTCTGCTAACCTCCCCAGTTCATAGACCTAGGAAACAAGTAACTTTTTTTTCTAGATGAGAGACAAGTTGTATCTGGTCCACTGATAATATACCCATACTTATTGTGGGTTCTTCATACTTCTAAAAGATGTTACAATTATGCAATATTTTTAATCTGAAAGCATCACTACTAATCTTACAACATTTTCATAAAGAATGTATTAATATATTACATTTCTTTTTACAGTATGAAATACAGAAAATTCTGTGACTTTACTGTGAGCCCATAGCTAAAAAACGGAATAGCTCTAAAATAAATACCTGATCCCATTGATGAGACATGCAAAGATCCAAATGGCTTTAGTAGGGTCAGACAATTTTTTTGCTGCTGCTGAAAATTTCCTACTCGGGTAGTATCTCCCATGCTTTCTAATGCTCAATACTGCTAATCTATAAAGTGAATATATGCTGGCAATCTTTGTCATGCATTCTGAAGACTCTTGTATATGGTATGTTGAGATTTTTTTTCTTGAAATTTCTGTCCCACTCCCCAGAATAGTAGTTGTTGGGAGATAGTCTCCACCAGTGCTTGTAGAAATTTCCATCACTTAAAAGGCAAAGAAAACTATGCCTCCAAAAAAATGAAAATGTACATGAAACACTACTGAATTCCCTTTGCTGCTGTTAGTTTGAAGGTGATTAATAACCTTGAACTAAACTGAAAATAATTAAAACTACATTACTCATCCTCAGAGAACAAGGTAATCAAAGGAGACTTTGCAACTGAGCAGAAGCTGCCCTTCAAAAGCAATCCTTCACTGTTTTCCAGTGTTGATTAGTGAACAATACTGCTAGTCACTAGACTCAATATAGTTGGTGTCCTTCCTTGATTTTCCTGGGGGAAGAAGAGGCAGTAGGGAGAGAATCACTACTGAATCTCTCCCTGAGATCACAAGTTTTCTTATTTTTCTTCATGAACAATGATGTGCCCTGCTGTTCCAGAACATGGCACCAGATAATGTCAGCACAGTTACTGGAGTGCATTAGGAAGATGACACCAGTTGCCAAGCACTGATCCACAGACTAAAAGGATAAACTTGGGGCTAGGGTGTAAAGAGATGTGTAATATCTGATGATTCCTCATGTTTCCAAAGCCTGGATTTGTTTTTAAAAGTTAAATCTATAGCAAGTAGTTTCTCTGGATCATTCTTCCCCATTTCAATAGAGGCCACAGGATGGGAGACAAATCGCCCCAGAATGCAGGATTCCCAGTTACAGAACGTAGGAGTGGTTAACTGGGAACGGTGCTGCAAAACAGCAAATCCTTGTGGTATTCTGTGCTGTGCCACATCAGTCCTAAGCCTAAATGAGCATGCAATGATAGGGAAGCTCATCTTGGAGAAGAAAATAGCTTTCTCTGCTCCAGTTAGGTGGTATAAAACTGAAAGGTCACAGAGATATTAAACTTTTTTTTTTTTTTTTAACTAGTAGTAAATGGAGAAAAGGTGAGGGGGGCAGCCCACAGGGCTTCTCCTTTCAGATGTTTTTGTTGAAGGAGCAAAGTGAAGTCAGGTAGAGGTCTTTAATTCCATGGAGATCTGTGAGGAAAGCACTTACAGTTGCTTTAACTCACGGCTACTGCCTTATTTTTGCTGAGCACTGCATGTGTGGAATTTCCAGTGAACTGTTACATGTTGCTAATAAGCTTACATGGCCTGGAGTCCTGTTTAGAAATGCAACAATTTTCAAATATGTCAATACATCAAATAGAAGGTTGAATGATTGCCTTCCTTGAGACAGGGCTGGTTAATGGCACCTGCACGGAACCAGGAGCAGGAACTGTTTATTTCACGTTGTGTTACACTTTTAGATTGTCTTCTAAGTGAAATATTCTGGCAGACGTAAAAGGAAAACTTTCTAGGGCAAGAGACTATTCTGACAAGGAGACCAGCATAAACTGAGTTCCTCTGATGGAAACTCCTAAATGTAATTTGTACAAAACGCCTGAAAGTATATTATATGGAAAACCCTGTCTGTGAGTGAAGCAATACTGAGAACATTAAAGTTCATATAAATATTTTTTCAAAGAAACCCTGTGGTGTACCCTTTAATAACCCAGCACCAGATTCTTTCTCATTCTATCCCATCTCCTATAGATTTTGCTTTGTCAAAAGCTGCAGCAGTACAGGATGCATCCATCGACCCTGTTTGACCCCATCTTGTCCTGTCCACCCCTAGCCATCCATAAATTGCTAAATGCCACAGATGCATCATATACAACCGATGTATCACAAATATACCAAGGAGGGATTTATCTGTGAAAGAACAACCCAATTTTATGCCCACCATAGTGTCACCAAGGTATTGGTGTAGAAGACTTGCAGCCTGTAGCAGCCCTGGCTTTTTGTTTGCAGTAGTCCTTAGAATCCCCATAAAAAGCTTTGCAGAGTCAGGGAGATGAGCATGCAGTGGAAGTATGTGGCTGGAAGCCACTTTATATCAGACACTTTACTGGGAAGCATGAAGCCATCGTGCCGCCCTGTGGTGCTGCATTGTGTCTGGCACAGGGGCGGCCCCGGCTCCTCCTGCTCCGCGACACTTTCTTAGAATAAAAGCACTTTCTTCCTGCAAGCTATGGGGATGTCAATCTATCACATTTGGCTGGGTGTGAGCCCTCGCCAAAAGTATCTCCTTGAGGCACATTAAGGGGCCTGAGTCATCCTGAGGAGAACTTGGAAGCATCAAATGGGTCTCCAAAGTGAGGGGGGCAGGCATGAGTACTGATCCCACAGGCTCTGCTGGCGAGCTGCATGGAAAATCGCCTCCTGGTTTGGGTACTCATTGTTCTACATGAGCTCCACAGCCAGCCATGGTGAGAAAAACATTTTCTTGTTCTCTCTTGGTGCATTATGAAAACCCACTAAAAGGAGCTTTTCACACCGCAAAATCTTTTAAAAGGATTCTGTCAACACAAAACCAACATTGACTGCAGTTGCAGTTGCCTTTAAAAGTATTTGAGTCTTCAAACTCTGAAAGACACTTCTTAATTTTTTCTTTATTTTTTTTTTTCTTTCTAGCTTTGGTCTCAGGCATCAGAGAAATGTTTTCTGCAGTTACATGAGTAAGAAAATGTACTGTGAGATTAATGTTCATAACAACAAAAAAATTGTAAACATATTCTTCACAAAATGGATATTCAAATACATGTATCTTTGCCTCAGTAATAATATAAAACTGCTGTAGGAAAAATAATTTATGAGAGCTATTGAGAGGAGTACGAGTCCCATTAGCACGTTGTGCCTGTGGCTCAAATCATGTCACCAAGTGACCAATACTCTCTGCTGAATTTTCTTCCTCTTGTCCTTTACCTTTCATCCATGTGTATTGGCATCCTGATGACAGCATGCACAAAAATGATTTTTCCAACACAGTTTTCTTCCTCTGTTGATGATATGAAGAGGTAAGTTGCAAAACCTGTACTATTTAATATCTTAATTAATGATATTGACAATGGGATTGAGAGCACCAATAGCAAGTTCAGATAACACCAAGCTGAGTGGTGTTGTTGAAAGGCTGGAGGGATGGGATGTCATCCAGAGGGACCTGGATAGGCTGGAGAAGTGAGCCCAGGTGAACCTCATGAGGTTCAACAAGACTAATGCAGAGTCCTGCACCTGGGTCGGAACAACCCTCACTGTCCATCCAGGCTGGGGGATGAGGGGCTGGAAAGCAGCTCTGCAGAAAAGGATTTGGGGTGTTGGTGGAGGAGAAGCTGGACATGATCCAGCAGTGTGCACTGGCAGCCAAGAAGGCCAATGGCAGCCTGGGCTGCATCAAGAGAAGTGTGGCCAGCAGATGGAGAGAGGGGGTTCTGTCCCTCTGCTCTGCTCTGGTGAGACCTCACCTGGAGCACTGCATCCGGTTCTGGAGCCCTTAGCACAGGAGAGACATGGAGCTGATGGAACAGGGCCAGAGGAGGACCAGAAAGATGATCAGTGGGGTTGAACACCTNATTTAGACTGGATCTCAGGAAGAAGTTGTTTCCCTTGAGGGTGGTGGATCAGTGGCACAGGCTCCCCAGGGAGGTGGTTGAGGCCCCATCCCTGGAGCTATTGCAGGTGAGGTTGGCCAAGGCTCTGAGCAGCCTGGTCTAGTTGAGGGTGTCCCTGCTCCCTGCAGGGGGGCTGCACTAGATGACCTTTGGAGGTCCCTTCCAACCCTAAACATTTTCTGATTCTATGAACACAGAGAGTGATGGGTCCATCTCATATATTTAAAACACAGTTCTACTGTTGCTGCCTCTGGAAAAAATATATGGATGGCCCATCACTTTCACACTTTCATCTCTCAGCAAATAAAGTTATTTCCTAAAAAGGTGTGGGCATTTAGAGTTCTGTCTCCTGAAATTTCTCCCGTGGCTCTCATTCTGATCATGTCATTACAATGACAGGCACCTCAGCCACTCAGGCCTCGAGAACAGGCACCATAGTTACTCCAACCCGTGCAAGTGTGACTACTCAAACACCAGCAAAGCATGACACAGCTGATTCAGAGAATCAACCCATGTTAATGTCAGTTGCCTCTATAAAGAAGAAGAAATACAAAAAATCAGTTCACATAGTGAGGGATAACGATGGGCCAGGGCCATCATGGTTACAGGAGGAGGAATCAGAGGTAGTCACCTGATTCCTATCCCTGAGTGAGATGTTAAAAGATTCCAGCCATCATCCAGTTGAGGACATTGTCATCTGTCTGATCCAATGCTAGGATGGTGGGG
>VYZU01026613.1:0-15097 GCA_013401355.1 Ceyx cyanopectus | reverse complement strand
TTTTCCTTTGCTTTTTCTAAACATCTGTTTGACTTATAATAGGGCAGTAATAGTGTTACCAAGTCAAGTAGTATTTCCTTAGGAAATATTTCAATAGCTAGAGTGTCCGGAGTAGCCTGATGATACCATAATGTCAGATGCAATTTAGAATAAATGAAAGCATTTCTGGCACATTTCAGTAGAGATAAAAGCATCTATTTAACTGGCTTCAGTATAGACAAAAATTACTTTGGGAAAAAAAAGCAAAGGAAAAGATATATAAACCACAATTTTTGGAAGTTAATTTTAGGTGTGTTTGTGGTTTTTGGTTTGTTGTTTTTTTGTTGTTTTGTTTTTGTTTTTTTGTTTGTTTGTATTTTTGTTGGGTTTTTTTTGGTTGGATTTTTTTTTTTCAGTTCTTTGGATGAATATCTTTTTGATATGAGATGGAATATTGTGTTTTCCTTTAAACTATTAGATGAAGCACCAATAACACCTGCTCAGAAGGCAGTGTTTTGTTCTAATGTGGCTCTAAAATGCTGAGGATTTACATGAACAAGAGTAAACATTGTTTTCTCCTAAGCTAAAAAAGGTAGTAGTTAGGACACTGTCTTTCAGAATCATGAGGGCACAGAAACCCTCGCATAGGTTGAACAGTCCCACAGGTTGTTGATGGTGTTATTAGATCCAGTCTGTGAAGTCCCCAGCATAAAAGTGCTCCTGGACCAAAGCTGCCACATTCCCGATTTTTTTTTCCCAGACAGACTTTAATTAAGCTACAGTTCTATTAAAGAATATATCTTAGTGTTTTAAAACCCTAGCTGAAACACTGTAGTTACCCTAAAAGCATTGCAAGAAATCAGAAGTATCTGAAAGAAAGAAAATGCTTCAAAAAATGGTAATTCTACAAAGTAAAACATGAAACCTGGTACCCAAGGCAATTATGTCTGATAAAAGTGCTAAGAAGAGAGAGACCAAAAATGAAGAAACAGTAGAAGTGAAATTTGCTTCAAAACTGACCAATAATGTTTCATGTATCCATCAGCACTGCACGGGAGTGTCTGTGGAACAACAGGAAAGCCTTTGAAGATGGACTCAGGCATGTTTTAGTCTGAAGTGAGTTGGAATGACAGTCCAGCTTAATGTTTAGATCATTAGTAAAAGGATGCAAAGATTAGGGAAACACATTTAATTTCACAAGGAAAACTTATCATGCAGTTGGGGAAAACACATGGGCAAGGAGTCCTGAGCATGAGTGATGGAAAGGTTGCTGTAAGCTGTTTAGAGAGAGGTGCAGTAGGTGGAGGCTGAGACACACTGCCTTGTGCATCAGCACACAGACAGGGCACTTCCTTGAGAAGGATCAACATGCTGGAAAAAAACATGTTGGTCATCCCCTGTGTATCACTGTTCCTTTCAAAACAGTACTACACACATCTCCTTCAGTATGATGAAAGGGCCATTGTCTGGAGATGTTGCTGGCTAAAACAGTTGTAAAAATAATAATCATTAACAGCTGAATTACGTAAGATTTCCAATTATTTTTTTTTTTCTGTAGGTCAGAAAGTTCATCGTAGTGTCCCAATCAAACTCCAGTTTGAATGACTTGAGAAAATGATACTCTGATTAATTTCCTTCCTTAATGACTTATTTTTAAACATGCACTGTGTTCTTCCTATATTTCTGCATAATTTTCTGATAAAAATTCCTTTGTTGCAGCCTGGATAGAAATTAAATATTCATGTTTATGCAGGAAGGTCAGACTTCTAAAGGTAATCTGATGAATCAAATTAAGACCACCATTCAGCTACCTAGACAGACTGAAAAGTGATATTAAAGGTGAAGAAATGAGAACAGAACAATTGTTTAAATCCATTTTATTTGTTAAAAGACTATAAAAATGTAAATATCTGACTTAAATGTGAGGCAGTAACAATGGATTTATAGTACCTTGATGGTAATTATGTCAGAATTTACATCAGTATGCCATTAAGATAATATTAAACCTTGAAAGTACCAAATATTTAATGTACTAGGAGTAGCCATTCTATTAGTAATTCTAACTCTATGTATGCTTCATTGTTTTCAGATTGTAGGTACTTTAAAAAAAGGACAGTAGAAAAGTAGAAAAGAATTAGAATAAAAAATTGTCGTGCTGTTCACATCTTGATTTCCAGCATCCTGATTTAACAAGAATTTCAGGAAAGAAAAAAAAAAAAAGTGTATTAACATTGTTCTAATATTGTTTTTTTGTTGTTTTTTTCCTGTGTATGACCAAAGCACTGTTAAAGTTACAAGATGGATGACTAAAGGATGATCCTGTGTTAGAACAAATTGTTTCAGTCAGTGTATTTTCATCATTCTGCACTGTCTAGTGAGCCTTTCTTATTGTCTCTTTCATTCAAAAGATAATGTCGTTAAACTTCTTTACTTTCATACATTTCCCATACTACTTCGAAAGGGAAGGGAAGGGAAAAAAACCCCTCTCTGTTCATATAGTTTATCCAGGACAGTATATCACTACTACATGGCTTTTTATCTTTTTGTCACACTTCAGTCCTTTTACTCATTACATAGTTGGGTGAGTAAACTAATCAGCTGTCCATTAATCTCCTTACATATTCCTGTCTGGTCTTTGTAGAAAGATTCAGACCCTTAATTATATGTTTTTATTAGAGTGGAGCTTGGTACTTCAGTAACACTATGCTGACTGTTACACAGACCTTTCAATAAAAAATTTATTCTACCTTATCCGTATCTAAATGTAAGAGATGAAAGAGAAACAAATTCCTCCCATATCCATGCGACACTGCATCAGTCCAGACATTTCTCAATGTTGCTACACACTGAATATTATTCGTATGTTAGGCATGTTGGAGAAACCTTGACTGAAATCCACCAATATTAACCTGTTTTGCAAAAGTAAATCATGCCTCTGTTGTCTGAAAAAGTTATAAATAAATCACTTGTGAAAACTAGGATATCATGAGTATTCTGCTGCTATTCTTTCAGTGGTAATTTGGAAGCCTTCTCCATATTTTACAAGTTTTTTATAGCAGGCCTCCTTAGTTATCTGAGCTTTGAACTTCTCTATGTTCTGGAGAATTAAAAGATAGTTCCTCTTCATTTCCATTGCCATTTCATCTAAATTACAACCAACGGATATTTTTTTCCTCTCAGTTTTAGGAACAGGTAAAAATTAACATTTTAAAATGTAACCACAATAGGAACACATAAAGTGTATTGTAGAAAAAACCTTTTTAAAAAAAGAAGCCTTTAGCCAACATCTTGACTAAAAACTCATAGAAAGAAAATAAAATCAGGTGTAAGAGTTGTTCTGACTGATTTGTGAAATGCAGACTTCTATAGAAGCATATTTTCTTAAATTCAGACAAAGTTGAAGTACCAGTGTGAACAGTCAGTAGCTGAAACCATGCAATGCTTACTGAAACCATGCAATGCTTTCCCAGGAAGGGAAGGAAGCCCCAGTCTCTTCCAGACTTTGCCAGTACTCAAGCCAGGTTGGTCAAGGCACATTAGACAGCCTCCAGGCTCTGGTGATCTAGTGGGAGGTCTTAAGAGAAGAGACCTCATGCACATTCCCAGACACCACCAGGTTCAGAAGGTACCTGCAGGAGTTAGTCAGAGAAGATGGTTAACTTGCTGGAATTCTTCACTGCTGCTGACATCCCTGTATCATTTCACCAATGGTCCCAGGACAAGCACCTATGAGACCTGCAGCACCATGCAGATGGGCAAAGGGGAGAGAGGTACTAGAAGGAGCTGCCTTTGCACAGTGCCCAGACCTACTGCTCTCCCCCATGCCAAAGCTTGTAGAGCAAGCTGAAGGTTCTGATGGAGTCTCCATACCTTGCATTTACTGGTACACCATTAGTCCTGGACAAAATATGGCGGGACAGACACTGTGGCTGCTGAAATGCAGTGAGGTTAGGGGCTGTCACAGTCACTCCCTGGCAACATTACAGGGGTGTCAGGGGCTGCCACCAATAGCTGCACAGCCAGGAAGGCACGCACCCCAAAAGGAGAAAGCCTGCCCCACAGTATGCTTCCTCTTGTTGAACTTCATTCAATTCTTCTCAAGTCTAATTTTTCAGCCTTTCCAGGTTCCTTGAATGGCATTACAAGCCCATGATGTTTCAAACACTGCTCCCTATTTTGCATTCTCTGTGAACTTTCTGGTGGATCAATTTCTTCATTGTCCATCTCCTTAATGAAGATCTTAAACAGTATTGGCCCCAGTACTGCCCCTGGGTTACTCTTAACTGGCTTCCAGTTAGACTTTCTACAACTGCCCTAGGTGATCCTGTGTTGTCAGAGGGGTTGGACTCAATGATTTATAGAGGTCCTGTACAACCCCTTACATTCTATGATTCTAGATCTATTTTCTATGATTCTCTATCTATATGATTCTCTATCTATTTTATGATACTTTAATAATGCATTATCTTTAAGAAAAAAAACTTTTTTTTTTTTTTTTTAATATGCTGCACACAGCTGTATTTTATAGGGCTGCAGAAGCTCTACAGCATTGATGTCTCCCTTCTTTGGGAAGCTGGGAGTCCTTCCCAAAGTCTGCACATGTGGTTTGTCCTGACTGTGTCCTGTCTACTTTTCTGTACTTTCTATAGTTGTTCATTTTACTTGTGTGTCCCACACTCTTCACATATTCACAGAGCAACACAGGTATGTTTTTTGACCAGAGCACAAGAGACAGTATCAGCTATAGCTGATGGGCCATATCTGAACTAAGCAATAGAAACACCACAGTTCTGCCAGGGAAGCTATCAGCCTGAAGCACCATGTGCCTAAAGGCCCCATGTCAAGATGCCCATTCATGGGTTGCAGCTTTGCACTGTGAGCCCTTCCTTTGTATAAGGTTTTCCATAAAGTCCTCTCCACCTGTGCTCACATAACTCAGTTGCACACTTTGTCCAGCTGCAAGCTGAGAGGTATATTAACCCCATTCATATACATCTTGAAGTATTTAATGCTGATTACACAGACTGCTGCATGGCTTCATGTCACTTAACTGTGAAGGGCACATTGTTTTTATTCCTATATCCTGCACAGCAATAGAAATAGGAACTGACTGATCCTTGTGCCCTCTTCTAGCTAAGCTCATGAAAGATGGGAGAAGACAGCTGTACTAACCTGAATAAAGCACAGAAAACAGTATTTTGTAGGTTAATGTTAATGGATTTAATATTCACTATATATACATTTTAGTCAACATATACGTGTTGGAAAAATATAAGTTGTGCAGTGATCCTGTAAATACAGAGAAACAGTGGTGTTTTTCCTTTGATATAGTTCTAGTATGGCCCAGTTAGCCTAAAATTTGCATAATACACTTACAGATACAATCTTAGAATCACAGAATGTTAGGGGTTGGAAAGGAACCTAGAAGATTATCTAGTCCAGCCCTCCTGCCAGAGCAGGATCACCTAGACCAAGTCACCCAGAAATGCACCCAGGAATTCACCCAGGTCTTGAATGTCTCCAGAGAGGGAGACTCCACAACCTCCCTGGGCAGCCCATTCCAGTGCAGAGGCTGTCACCTGTTTTGTATACCTGAGAGTATTTCAGGTTGTCTCAAATGAACTTAAAATAAGTTCTGGGTTATTTCCTAAGTAAAACTTTAAACCACACAAATAATACAAACATTAAGCACATACTGCTGGTTTTATTCATCATTTCATGTTTTTTATTGAAAGGGATTTTTCAGATGAAGTAATTTTACACATGCACAGCCAACAATACTTAGTGGGAATTTTCTTTCTAGACTGAAATAAGATATTAAACTGTTACTAAGTTCCTTACTTCTTATGCCCTACAAACTGTAGATGTAAGAGTCTGTGGCCCAGTTCTGATTAAACAGTGATTGCATTGGGAAAGAATTGGGAGGAGAAATATGAAAAACTCCTAACGTTGCAGGATATAATTAATGACTCGACTGGTGAAGTGGGGACTATATACATAATTACAGTTGTGGACCACTTCATCTGACAAAAAATACCTTCCAAATACTCTTGTAAGAACACTCGTCTCATTGGTGTCAATATATTCACTTACTAGCCACTTAAATATTATCATCAGGTAGCCAGGCTGTTCTTCCCAGTATTCATTAGACATTCATTTAAATGTCACAAATATGAATAATAAACTCAGCTTTTGTGTTCAGATGTCTCTGCTTAAACAACCTGAAAGAGACAAAAGTAATTCCAGCACAATACTTAGCTGTCCAGGAAGTATGAATCTGACATGGGGTTTAGTGAAAATAAATTTGTACGCTGACAAAATAGGTTAGAGGCTGGGGCATCTCAGGACAAATAGGACACAAGAACAGTATTCCTCTCGCTATTGTTCTGTTGAGTCCTTGTAGATGTTTGGTTTTGGTTTGTTTGTTGTTTTTGTTTGGTTTTTGTTTTGTGTGTTTTATAGTAAATCACATATTAATATATAACAATATATCATATGTATATATTAAATATATGTAACATTTTGAGGTTTTTGTTAAATTAAGAACAAAATATTTGAAGCTATTTGTATTATATTCAGTACTTTTCAGAGACATTGAAGTGGATTCTCTTCTCTGTTTTTGTTGTATTGTTTCAGTATAAGCCGTTTGACATAAAAACTGCTAAAAAATATACTGTAGCTTTTTATCTTTTTCTTTTTTTCCATGAAAAAAAAGATTGGTTACATCTCTGTGGAGAAAAATGTTTTAATGTAGGATTTTTGTCTATAATCAGCCTACATAGTTGCATAAACTACTTTATAAGCAAAATAACAGTGGCACAAAACTGGAATGAAAAACAGTTCTAAATAAATTTTTCATACCTACTTACTTCCTTTTATCAGGAAACACCCCAAGGCCAGCACTAAAGGATGGATAGAGGCATTCAGACAAGTGAAAATGTCAGGGCCTCTATATGGCTAGGCACAGGAGCAGAAGGAAGGAGATAAAGGAAATACACATTTAGAGCAAAATTTTGTATTACTATATTACAACAAAAAACTTTATATTGGGATTTAGAAAGCTGCTAATAAGATAAAAAAATTAATATGATCTTCATTCCAAATTCTTTTTTAAAATGTGTTACTGACATAACACATTTAAACTGCAATGTTGCTGATTTATAATTTTTTTATTTCACCTGTTGCTTATGTCTCTGTTTTGTTTTTCAGATACAAATATAAGTTTCAGATATAAGTTTCGGACTTGGAAGGAAACCATCATGGCTTCCAGCATGGCAAACCCTGCTAACCATTTGCCATACTTCTTTGGCAATATTACACGTGAAGAAGCTGAGGAATATCTGATGCAAGGAGGAGTGAGTGATGGACTATACTTGCTCCGCCAAAGCCGGAATTACCTGGGGGGCTTTGCCTTATCCTTGGCCCATGGAAGGAAGGTTCATCATTATACGATTGAGAGGGAGCTGAGTGGTTCATATGCTATTGCAGGAGGCAAGTCACATGCTAGTCCTGCTGAACTCATTAACTATCACTCAGGGGAAGCAGATGGCCTTATCTGTCTACTGAGAAAACCTTTCAACCGACCACCAGGAGTTGAACCCAAAACAGGGCCCTTTGAAGATCTGAAAGAGAACCTCATCAGAGAGTATGTCAAGCAAACTTGGAATTTGCAGGTAAATCCACGTTGATTTTGCTATAAACTGGACTGTCAGGAGAAAAAGAGATTGTAGTGTTTCTTGCCACTGGTATTTACTCTTCTTTTGGAATCATTGCTGTTTGAGTTTTGAACAGGTGGAGGGTGTTTCTCCACAATACATGCAGTATTGTGGAGAGCTGGCCATAAGTGTACTTCACACACTCACAGAACCACAGAATGTTAGGATCTGAAATATCATCTAGTCCAATCCTTCTGCTGGAGCAGGATCACCTAGATCAGGTCACACAGTACGTGTCCGGAGAAGGAGACCCTACAACCTCTGTGGGCAGCCTGTTGCATTGTCTGTCACCCTCAATGTGAAGAAGTTTTTTCTCATATTTATGTGGAACCTTCCATGTTCCAGCTTGCACCTGTTGCCACTTCTATTATTGGATGACACTGAGAAGAGCTTATCCTGAAATTTTATAAAACTTAGGACTTTTAGGATGTCTTGGGCTATCATAGTCTTATCATAGCATTACACTGACCTGCATCATCAGATTTCCACATGCACCAAAAATAAACAGACATAATGTGATTGCTTTTTGTTCTGAATTGTTTTGGTTTGAGGTGCAGGCAGGCATGGCAACATGGTGACTTATTTTACATCGTCCCCTCTTAGGTGACCTTGTTTCTATGATGCTTATTTATATTACATTCAGAACAACTTCGTTTCTTAACTGCAGAGCACTGCCTGTAAGTCTTTGATACTGCTTATGTAAAGCTGGAGTGCTCTGTGCTTATGAAGACAGGCTGTTTTTTTTTTCCTTAGGATGACTGAGAGGAAGCTAGTCTTAACATGGAAACACTAGTGTAGGAGGCTGCAACAGGAGTATTATTTCACTTGAGATGCTATGAGTTGCCATTATGCATTATGAACTCATTGAGTTATGCTAAGGCTTTCATCTCTTTTTATATTAGCAAGTAAACCTATGTGTTCTGCTCTGTAAAATACATTGAGCAATGTCCAGGCTGAAAAAGCCTAAAGCTTCTCCTGAATCTACTGCCAATGCTGAGGCTTGAAGTTTTTTCTGATGAGTGAGTTCAGTCTAGAAGGAAGCTAATTATTTCAAGTTGAAAACTGAGGAAACTAGGGGTTTTGCCCTCAGATTCTGGGCCAAATTTGGAAGTGATAGGCTGTAGATGGGTTTTGAAGTGTCTAGGTTATACCTAAAATATTGACATAGTTCATTCACTCTAGAAGTAGGACTGTCCTACCTGCTTTTGGGAAATTTTCACTGACATCTTCAACGTAGACATGCTGTGGTGATGCAAAGCATGTTCAGTTTATTTCAGTAAACTGCAATAGGGTATGTAATATGGAGATAGGACATCTGAGAGTGACAGTAAGTATATTTAGCTATATCTCATTAGCATACATTAGCATAAAAATATGAGATCATTTTCAGTTGAAAAACTGAAATACTAAGGATTTAATTTACTGCTTACTTTTTCTTCTGCTTTTCAGCGGGTAAAAGAAGAATCCTAGCTTTGTGATGGTTAGATTACCATATGCTACTTTCTGTTTTAATATCTTTATAGCAAACAGAACTTTTCTTCACATACACAAACGTGCAAAATTCTGGGTGTTCCCAAACTAGTCCAATGTTGTGAGTCTACCTGTTTTTATTATAGAATAAAATTTGACCTGCTGTGTTTTTACCACTCTCTAGGGACATGCTCTTGAGCAAGCTATCATTAGTCAAAAGCCTCAGCTGGAAAAGCTGATTGCCACTACAGCCCATGAAAAGATGCCATGGTTCCATGGGAGGATCTCTCGGGAAGAGTCAGAACACCGTATCCTCATTGGGTCACGAAACAATGGAAAATTTCTGTGAGTACCTTTTTTCTGAAGTACTACTGTTTGCCACCAGTGTTATTACATAGTTCCCTTGAATTAATTTCAAATGAAAGTATGCTGTGAAAGGTGGCTCTTTCACACTGGGAGAGCTCTTTGTCCAGCATGATGTACATGACATTATTCCTATATTAAGCAAGGGTCTGAAAGATTAAATTTCCACTTACATAAAGAATACTATTTTTCCTTCCAAAGGGATCATGAGAGGAAACTCAATAACAAGAAAAAATATTTGAACTTTGTTTTAGAACAGTTAAGCAGCACTGACTGTGGTAGGTTAACCTTTGCCTAAGCTGCTGTCACACCCCTGCTCCTCCTCAGCAGAACAGGAGGACAAAACAGAAGGGAAGAGCTCATGAGTCAAGATGAAGATAGGGAGATCAGATACCACAAATTCTCCAGGGCATAACAGACTCCACTTGGGGAAAAGTAATTTAATCTACTGTCAACTGAAATTTATTTGGAGAGTAAGAAATATTAAAAAAGCATAAAGAAACCACCCTCCCCTCACACATCAACACCCTCAATTTTCACAGGCTCAATTTCACTCCTTCACACCCAAATCCTCTGCATATCAAGCATTGTGGGGGAGGATGGGTGGGGGGCCAGAGGCTGTGGTGAGTCCACAATAGTTTCTCTTTGCTGCTTCTTCCTTCTTACACTGTTCCCTGCTGCAGTGTGGATTCCACAGGAAACATTCACCTGCTTGGATATCTGCAGTGTGGACACCTGCTCCACTGTGGCCTTTCCCTTGGGCTGTGGGGTCCGTTCTGCTCTGGCACCTATGTTGCCTCCTTCCCACCTCCTGTGCCTTTCATGTTTGTGCTCCTGATTCTGGTTTGTGTTTGTTTTGTTGTTTTGTATTGTTTTGTTTTGTTTCTCTCTCTGCTGCTGCCTACTAGTCATTTCTCTGCCTTTTCTTAGGGTTATCTTCACAGAGTGAGAGGTGCCACATTCATGGCTGAGGGGCTTGGTGGTGCCCTGCAGGGGTGTCCACTGCAGCCAGCTGGAGCTAGTCCTGACCAGCCCAGGGCAGTGCTTGGCCTCTTCACAGAGCCTCTGCAGTACCACTGCCAAAGCCTGGCCACCTGCACCAAATACACTGAATTACCAAAGTGGTAAAAATACAAACAAACCGCCTATGTTAATAATTGTTGAGATACATAACTGTCAGCTTTCCCAGGGACAGTGGTGGTGCTTTGTTTTTGCAACAGAAGGAAATGCTTTTGCCTCAGTAATACCATTCTGTGTCTGCTGCTGTCTGTATTTACTCAACCTCATGATCTTTTGTTTTCTTAGTGCAAATGTGTCATTCAGGATTGTGACTAACACTCATCATCTCATGAGGATTAGAGACAGTCAAAAGCTAACAACAAAAAAAATCTTCTGGAAAATCCTAATTTGAGAAAAACCAGTGTTTTTGATGAGCATTTTTTGTCCCTCCCCCCACATAGAAGTATTTATATAATGATAGAAAAAATGAAGCTTAATTGTCATGGCCAAAGAAGGATCCCTTGTTGCTGTATAATTCCTGAGATCCCTACCTAGGTGTTCTGAACTCAACACTCAACTATCTTTGACTTTTTAAGGCTAGTCCAAAGTAAAACCTCAGCAATGAGTGCCCAATGGATAGGCTTCTTCAGTAGCAACTCTTTCACTTTACTGGTTTGCCGTAATTGTGCCACACTAATTGCTAATGTAGATGTAACCATTATATATATTTCCATGTTTCGATCCTAATTGTCAGGAATCAGTAAATATTCCTTTAAGTGTTTCCAGCAGAGTTAATTTCCCTAATGTCTGTACTGACATCTCATTTCTTGAAATCTTTTTCCTTCTCTCGTTGAATTTTTTGTTCCATGGTCACCATGCATCTTCATATTGTCAACCTCATGCTGTCTGTTTATTGGGATCACATCTAGAGTGTCATATACCTGGATGCTTTTTTTGCCATTTGTAACAAGAGAAAAAAAAAAGTTACTACATATTATGGAGCCAAAGATTCCCCTTATCACAGATTCATCTTTTCTGAATGCTTCTTTCTGTAGCACTGGAGAAGTTTCATCAATTTGATGAACATAGTCACTCTTGTAGATTACCAGGACAGCATTACCATACTACCTCTCCTTTTTCCTTGCTCTGTGATTTTGCTACTCTCTATTCCTACTTTTTAGAACAAGGGCAGTTGGATATGTATTCTGAAGCAAAGAAGCAACCCTCTCTTTTAATGACCTGTATTTTCTAAAATGTTACTACTTGTGGATGCTAAAATAACTACTGCCTGAAATTTTCCTTCTTGTGGGATCGCAAAGACTCCCACCAGCTGTGACCTTGGTGGCAGCTGTTCGTAAAACGGTGGAGAGATGTTTTGACTATGGGTGCTGTGGCACCCCAGCCAATAACGCCAGAGGGGGGCTGGCTTCTTGTCCAATTACTTTGAAGTTAAAAGGGTATAAAAAGAGCTGTAAATTAATAAATAAAGGCTTCTTGGCATCTTGGTGAAGCAAATCGTCTCTACCTCGCTCTTTCTCCTCCTCCAGCAACTGGCAGATAAGCAACAACTGCTTTACTTGTAAAGAGTTAGGGTCAGGGCAGCCCTTTAGACGTATAACAGATGCTCTCTGTTAACACCCTTCCTTCCCACAAGGGGAAGAGGAAGGGAATAAGGGAGAGAGACAGTGATTAGACAAGAAATCCAGCACAGTTTTAATTATTAATAATAAAATGGAATATATACAAATAAATACAAAACCAGTATTGAACCCAACCCCTTCCTCCCCTCTGACTCCAAGGTCAATTACATCACTGTCACCATTGGTGCTGTGGGGAAGGCACTGGGGAAGTTGCATACTGGGCCCATCAGCAGCAGAAAGGAATTGGATTCAGAGGCTGATTCTGGAACTGGGTTCAGGAGCACACAGATCAGGATTGAAGGCAGAATGAATGGATTCTTCCATATATTCTGGTCATTGAAGAAGAGAGCGAGACCCTTCTGATCCCTCAGCTTTATACTAATTATGACTTGTATGGGATGAAATACCTCATTGGTCAGTTTGGGGTTACCTGTCCTGTCCGCTCCTCTCTGCAGGTGAGGCCTTGCTCTTTCTCCAACCCCCAGTGTGTTACACAAGATCCAGCCTTGGCCTTGGTCTGCACACCAAACTCCAGTACTCACTCCAACCATGGGGTATTATCACTACTGGAAGCAGACACTGCCTGGGAAAACCTGCTTCTAACTTCAGACAGGGCAGTGAGTTAGAAGAACTGAGCTGAAAAGTAAAATCACTGAGCAGAATTCGTTCTGTTTCAGTTAGAACAGGACAACTGCTAATATTCTGCTAAGAAGCTGAGATTGTTATCTACATTTTTTTTCAGCTTCCAGACCTATAGCTAAATAGACACAAAGCTGCACAAAGAACGAGAGTTCATACCCTCATAATAGCTTTGGAAATTCCAATAGTAAAATCACTGAGCAGAATTAGTTCTGTTCTCACTCAGACCAGGACATTTCTGGATTAACTTCTTACAAAATCAATGTTGTATCGGCTGAGTCATGATGTTGATCATGTATTAAACCTGGCAGCTTGTCCAGTTTTCTCCTTTCACACATTGGGTTCTATGTAGTCAAAATGCTTCTTCATAGGGAAAATAAGGAAGATATTTTTTCTTCAAATAAACTATTCCTTTAAGTCATATTAACAACAGGGATGGGCTTTGGAATAAGGGAATGTAGTTTTTTAGCAGACTTCACATTTTCAGTCTCTATTTAGACCCTGGTCTCTTTTTAATCTTCTATAAGCATTTCTGCAGATTTAAATAGAAATACTTCCCCCCTCCCCCTTTTTCCTATTTTCCTTATAAATGGCCTAGGAAGCAGTGGTGCTCTTTGCAGTGGCATGCTTAGTAAGCTGTGGAGAGAGCAGTCAGACCTAATGAACTGGTTATGTCGATGGGTGCATACTTTATATATTTTTACTGGAACCCAGGCATCTGCTTTCACTTCAGGTAGAAAAAAACACAAAGGGGAAAAATGGTAACTTTAAGCCTCTGTTTAAAACATGAGAAGTGCTACTGGAACTTAAATAATAACTGAAGTATGTTGAACTTGCATCCCTCTTATTAAGGGCAACACTGTATAGTTCTGCACCTGCAATGTGCTTTCTGATACACTAATTGTTCCTTAGATCTCAGTAACCACTTAGCTGTTTACACTTATACTCCAGGGAATAAGCAGGGTCTGCTCTTCGTCTGCCCCATAATTCAGCATCCAGAGCAGTGAGAGAAGTAGTGTGTTCTTCATTTGTAACAGAAACTGGTTAATTTTCCTTTATCTCAAGCTCTCAGATTGGTAGACTTAAGAGTCTCACAGCAAATAATGTCGAATTCAGAGAGGGTTTCTGTTTTCTACAGTGGTTTGCCTAACGTGGACTTACTCAGCTCAGGTGTTGAGAAATAAACCACTCATTAGCTAACTGAAACAGTAGCAGCAAAATTGTTGAGTGGTAGAGAGGTGCATTGTTTTACATTTCAGGCATGGGTGTCACATACTTTTCCCTTACCCAGGAGCAGCACGTCTGAAGCATTGTGGACTGAAGACTGAATTTGTGCTTGTAAATGTAGCTGCTCAGGGACTGGTTTTCTCACAGTGGTTGAGACACTCAAGCCTGGTAGCTGGCTGAAGGGGAAAATTTGAAAATATTCAGTATCTAAGAGAAGTTCACTTGTTAAAGGTAGAAACTGGAGCCTTCAAGTCTGTGGTTCTAGGGGAGCTGTGTTTTCAATGAGATGAGGTAAACCGAGCCTATGCAACAAGCAGGTGTTCGTATATGAGAAAAATAATCTTGCTTATTATGGAAAATATTATACATTTTAGAAGGCTAGAATGTTTCTGTATATTCTTTTATGTGGAACTCTAGACCTTAATTATACCAGAAATCTTCTAACTACCCAACCTACACCTACCTTGCAATAAAATCCAGTAACAGCAGTCTCTCTGAGAACACATCTAATGCCTANTCATGAATAGCATCATAAATCTAACACTGTGACTCATCCAAGCTGCTGGACAAGTTCTGAGCTTACTGTGGCTCTTTTACTAGGGAATTTTCAAAGGTCTCTTTAAAGCTTTATCAAGACTGAAAAGTCAGTGAAATAAATATATACATGGATGCTCTACATTTTGTTTTGAAAGCCAAATATAGAAATATAGAATATAATTAAATTTTGTGAAATGTGAAGCATTGTCCATGTTTTCCAGAAAGAATACTCACAAAGATTGCCATTCTAGCCACAAAATTCGGAGGAAAAACCATAGCAGTGGAATAGAAGGAAAAATATGATATCTGTAAAATTACCTGAAGAGCAACTGAAAATGGAGGACTTAATATTTAAGTGTCATGCCCCTGTTAGCTTCTTTAACCCTACTTTGCATGCTGTGTAGGTTGCTGGTTCTTACAAGACTTCTGTGTTTTCATTAGACTTTTACTGGTAGAGCGCATAATTGTACAGTATGATGATCAATATTGTCTTGATGATCACAGTTAATACTATTATTATTATTATTA